>ML791594.1:0-12876 GCA_009831015.1 Picea engelmannii
CTTTTTCCACTTCCATACAAAGTTTTTAATTTATTTTATAGAACAAGGCATGTAAAAATGAAATTGGGATCGTGAGGGGGGTATAATGAGCTAAAAAGTGATAGTATGAGAGGGAATAATACATATACTATTCATAAAAAATAAATTAAATCAACCAACAACCATAACTCTGTTTAGACCCACAATCCAATAAACATCCACTTTAAAACCAAAATCATTTAATTGTCCCTTAATTACAGACATAATGCTTGCTAACTTCAAATAAAAGACAATTCATATGCCTAGAATAATTCAATTATAACAGCCTTCACATCTTTACAATATCTATGCAACATCATAATAACATCATTGGCAATTCCATAATTATAACCCTTCGAGCCACAGTCTGTTATATTCCAATGCTAAACCCTTTTTAAAAAAAATAAAAATAGAAATACACACAGTGATTCCAGCCATCCATATCATGGACACTTTTCCATATTTTGTATCTGGGGTACTTCACTTAATTTCTTCTGCGGTTTTAGGTTTTGGACCTCGAATATTCCAATTGTCCGTTTATTCCTCCCACCCAACCTGAGCTGGGAATGATATGAGTGAGAGGGGTCCTTTCCAAGCCAAGAGCGATGTTGTTCAACAGTTATAAATATATATTGGTTTAGAATGATATATGCCCAATTATTTAAAACTCTAATAAGAACAGGCCCAATATTAACCTCCAACTATTGACTTTCCAACACTATTTGACATAATTTGCATTAAAACTCATAATCGAGCCCTGATTTAATCACACACAAGCGTTTGTATATATAATCAACCCAAGTCTTGATTCAAAAATAACATTTAACCAATAACATGTAACTCTGAGCCTGGGATTCTCGTAATTAAACATGTACATACTTCCTTTAGAAGAAATGCCCAACAAAAGACAGATCCAAATAATGCCCGAGGAGAAATAGAGTCGAGCACACACATGTTTCTTTAATCTTTGATGAGACCAAGATCGTGTTAAGATTTAAAATAACAAGGGAAGTAAGAACAAATAGCTTGACCACATGAGATGGTTTTTGTGATACAAACAATTCATGCCTTTTATTTTATTGCAGAGAGGTAGAAAGAGATGGCTCAATCAAGAAAGAGTCTTCGAAAACAAAGATCACTCGTGCCCCTTTTTTTTAACAAGTTGTCACAAAGAAGTAACAACAGATAGTCAAGGAATAATCTTTGTGAAAAAATAGAGAGCCCGTGCCCTTTCCAAATCCACCACAAACATTTATAACCTTTAAAAATCTTGACAGTGAGGGTTACCAAAACATAACAGTCAACTACCCAACGAAGATGAGAGGAAGCGAATACTCAAAATACTGTGAAGAGAGTGCCCGAAGAGAAACATAACCAACCCAATCATAAACAAACTTCCATTTAAAATTCTGGGTGATGCCCAAGACCCGACTGTGTAAATATTTCAACAATAGTAATAGTGAAGGCAATGCTATGAAAAAAGATAGCTCGAGGTTCGACCAAAACGAAGCAAGAACACTCCAACACTTAACAATTTTCATTGTAACCAGGAGGAACGAAACATACCAGGAGTAAGAAAAATTCAACACCAAGACTGATTGTAAAACCCATGCTTAAAAATTCAGAGCTTGTTACACCATTATCACAATTTTCCACAGAGAACCAGAGTAAAACCCCAAGCCGACCGACATGTTTTAAACCAATAAATCAATGTGCAGGCTACACACAACAAGGATACCCATTTATTTTCTTAAAAACACCAACAGTCTAAAGTATTCACAGAAGAAACCATAAGCACAACACTGATACACAATCAAAACTTAAGAAAAACATAGACCTCATGCAATTCTGAGACAAAAAATCGATTCATAACACAAAGGGACCATAATGGAGGGAAAATAAAGGAACCATACCTGGAAAAACTCGCTTGAGGGAAGAGTTGGACTGTATTTTCCTTTCACAACCAGAAATCGTGGAGCATCCAAAACCACCAGAGCCGAAAAACCAAATGCAAGTATGGCTAGGGTGACAGGCTCGAGGGTTGTTTAAGTGACATGCAGTAAATTCACGTTGCTTCCTTCCCCATCCCTATTCAATTCATCGTACAAGACAACCCATACACCATAACATCAACCATTAATTCAAACAAATATCCAATGCTATATCCATTGCATAGTGTGCCACCCCAAATCATATCAAAACTTTAACAACGACCATATGCTATAACGTTACCATATATGCCTCACAAATAATCCTTTAATGAAGCGCATAAGTCTAACATCTAGGTCTATGCACCTTCTTTTGTCACCACATATAACCTTAGGGCTTGTTCATAGTTTTTTCCTTTTTGTTTAAGCTTCCATATCATCCTTTACATGAAATCATATATAAAATAATAAACAATCTTTAATGCATAAACATAACACCTGTAGAAAATAATCCTTTTATCCATAGTACTGCCATGAGTTGCGAGTGACTATCAAAACCATCTAGCCATAACATAATCAACCAACCATATTATATCGACATGAAGAATAAAACCATGATTTGCATCATCAACTATAGAAGACTGTGCTGACATCATTATAACAACAAACCAAAATATGAGTGCAACACATCCATCATAGCGCCACTAGTCTACAAGGGGGTCCCACTTACTAGTTAATTTTTATTATTATAAATAAATTATAGAGTTTGAAAATCATTCGTGAGCAGTATTCATTGTTTCAATTTTAAGCGTCAACAAATTGGAGACTCCACAGGGAAATCTGCTCCCAACAGATTAAGAACTCAGATTGTATGGTTTTGCAGACCAGGTGAACATTAGATCAAGGAAATAAACATCAAAATGATTATGCAACGGGGGGAAGTGAGTGATTTAAGGGAAAAAATGATTTGGGATTTTGGGAATAACTCATGGAACGTGTTACGTATGAGGGGGCTTATCCCTGTATGCATAATCATTCGATTAATCATAGTGAAATCATTCTTTAATTCAAGGAGAAAAAATTTCTGGTGTGCTCTTTTGAATCTTGGAGTGGAGGGAAGAAAAGGAAATAAAAAATAGGGATGAAAAACCAAATATCTTATCTAACAACAGTTGAAGTAGATAACAATTTCAATGATGTCTTCAAGGGGGAACATCATGATAGCTGTGTAACCTGATTGTTATTGATTAAAAATACTTACAGAATAGCATCACTGTGGAAAAACTATTCTAAAATTTTATTTTTGAGAAGAAAAGAAGTCAAATAAAAGAAATAAAACAACAAAAACAAAACAACAAAATAAATAACAACAAAGTAAAATCAAAGCAATAAAACAAAAGTATAATACATACAAAATTCCATACAACATTTAAACTTTCAAGTTTGTTCCACATAGTGTTTTAAGTGGGAACCGTTGGTGCTATAGGAAAACAATCGCTCTTCCAAGTCCTTTAGGATATAGGAATTTGCACCCAGGACAAAAGCGATCTTAAAAGGACCCATCCATAACTTTTGAAACTTTGAATGCCTTCCTCTATCAACATGAGTTGAATCCCACAACAAGACTTTCTCATTAATCTTAAATTTGACAACCTTTGTACTTTTATTGAAATATCTTTTAACAGTTTGCTATCTTCTCTTTATGTTATCCAAGGGAAACATCCTTTGTTCCTCTAAATCCAAGAGTGCATTCATTCTTTGAGAGATATTGGAAGAATTTAATTCTTCAACCTATAACATCAGCCTTAGAGAAGAAAATTCTAGCTTGATAGACATAATGACTTCTTGACCATAAACAAGCTAGAAGGGAGTGCAACCAGTGCTCACCTTGGTGGTAGTGCGGTATGCCCAAAGGGTGTAAGTGTGGAGAGTGTGCCATTGACAAGGCTTATATTCAATGAGCCTCTTGATAATTCTAACCAAATTTTTGTTAGTAGACCCAGCTTGCCCTAGTCTAGCTAGAAATTGAGTCATCTTAGCAGAAATAAAGCGAGACCGTTGTCTGTAATAATTTCCAAAGGAATACCAAATATAGAAAAAATATTAGTCTCAAGGAAAGAAATCACCTGCTCATCCTGCGAATGCTTAAGTGGGACAACCTCAGGCCATTTTGTAAAATAATCTATGGCTGTCAAGATAAAAACTTGCCCTACTGAATATGGAGGATTAATAGGAACAATAAAGTCCAGACCCCATTTTGAAAAAGGAAAGTCAGGGAGGACAGGTTGTAAAGGCATGGAAGAAAGACGTTCTTTTCCAACGAACTTTTGGCACTTGTCACAAGATCTTGAAAAATTATAAGAATCACGAAAAATTGAAGGCCAATAGTACCATTTCCTGATAATTTTAAAAGCAATAGTTTTAACAGAAAAGTGCCCCCCTACATGAATAACAACATCTGAATATCCATGAGTCTCTTGTAACAATTTCTGTGCTTCCTCATTATTCACACAATGAAGTAACATACCATCGATATATCTGCGAAACAAGAAGTCTCCTAAAATGACGTATCTAGAAGATTCAAGACAGAGTCTTATCCTTTATTGAGTATCTAATTTATTTGTACATATTTGATTTTGAAAGTAATACACCATATCTTTATACCAGGGATGTTCAACTACAGGAAGGATTTGATTGTCAATACAAAATAGTGTTGACAAGGAGCTATCTTGTTCATCAATTTATTCACTTGATTTTGCATGCTAAGATAAGTGAAGGGCTAAGTAACGTCTCTTAATGGTTTTAGAAGTTATGATAGTTAAATCATGGTTCTAGATCTTGGCAAGCCAATGTGCAAGCTTCCCTGAAAGATAAGTCTGTGAGAGAAAAAACTTGACAGCAGGTAAAGGGACTTTTACCAGTGTGTGCTTACCTAAGATAAAGTGGTGAAATTTTTCAACAACTTTAACAAGAGAGAAAGCACATTTTTCAATATAAGAATATTTGAATTCATCATCTGACAAGATTTGACTCATGTAAGCTACTGGTTTTTCATTAACTTGGTCATCACATTGCATGAGGATAGCAGAAATGACTTCCTCTGTGGCATTAATATATATAATAAACTCTTTCTCAAAATCTGGCTTCGCCAAAATCGATGCGGAACTGATTGCTTTCTTGATCCCTACGAAATCATTTTCGACGTCATTGGTCCAAGAAAAGGAGCGATCTTAAGAAGATTGTGAATTGGTTTGACCATTACAAAAAAATCAGGAACAAACCTACGGACAAAGTTGATAATACCCATGAAGGCTTGAACCTCCTTTTTGGAAGTAGGGGCAGGAAGATTTAGAATAGAAACAATCCTTTCGAGATCAATTCTTATTCCCGAATCAAAGGCAATGTGTCCAAGGAGCTTGCCCTTGGTAACACCGAAGATAGACTTAGAAGGATTTAAAGAAATGCCAAATTTCTTGCATCACATGAGAACCTTTTTAAGATGACAAAAATGATCTAATCGGTTCTTTGAATACATAGTTAAGTCATCAAGATAAATCTGAATAATTTTGCTGATCAGATCATCAAAAACTATTTACATAGATATTTGGAAAGTGGCACCTACATTAGATAAGCCAAAATGCATATGTTCATAAGTGAATGTGCCCCAACGTGTAATAAAAGTGGTTTTATATTTATCTGTCCTTTTTACCTTGATCCGATTGTAACCATAAAAACCATCAAGTAAGGACATCATCTGTGACCCTGCAACTTGCAGCAAAATCATTTCCATATTAGGGAGAGGAAAATGGTCTTTTATGCTAGCTCTATTCAATGCACGAAAATCAATGCATAGTCTGATATGACCAATTGTTTTCTGAACGAGAACCAAATTGGAAACCCACTTAGAATACTTAACATGGAAAATTATCCCAACCTTCAAGAGTTTTTCCAACTCCTTCTAAATTGTTTCTTCCAGTGCAGGGTTAATGGGTCTTTTTTTTGCCTAACTAGTTTTATGCCTTCCTTGATAGGAATGACATGCTGTATAAGAACAAGATCAAAACCACGAAGATCCTCATAAGACCAAGGAAAAACATCTTGAAATTCACGAAGTAACTCAATGAACTTCAATTTTTCTTCATCAAAACATTGGGAACCTATCTTAACGTTCTTTGGACAATAGGGTGTCCCAATGTTCAAGGAAATGGTTTCACCCACTTTCCTTTTCGACTCATTTTCTTTGTTTCCTACATCACTCGATGAAAATGAACTTTCTAGAGGAGTCAATCCCTTCGGAATTTTGTTATCTTCCATGGATATAATCTCCTTGGGATTATAAGGTTCATTTTGTATGAAAGAACATATGCTCTCATCACCAGGGAAGACCTGCCATGACTCTACATTGTCAGGGATATGAGGACAATACAAATATTGAAAGGTGCAATCAGGTATTTGTGGCAGAAGTTGCTGAGTAGGAGAGGCTGCAAAAACAACTAACCTATCATCCATTGAGTTCAATTCCCTTTTAACATGAGTGATGTTGAATGATAGAAAGTTCAATATAAGCGCCCAAACAATTTGGGTGTAGCATTTCATTAACTTGTTGCTAGGAGAATATATCTTATGTACAAGGTTTACAACAAGTTCAGAGTCCCCAAAAACTATAAGATGACCACAACCTAAATTATAGGAATTTTTAATGCCTAGCAGTAATGATTCAAATTCAGTGACGTTGTTAGTGCAAGCAAACTCTAACTATAGGAAAAGTTGTGAATCTTGCCTATAGGAGAGTACAAGATAACACCAACTCCATTTCCTTCATTGGAACATGAACCATCAAAGTGCATATGCCACATCCCATCCTCTAGGTCAATTTGTTCCAAGGTAGTGTTGTCCTCATCTACAAAGATGGAATACACTCCTAGGTCCTCCTCGATATAATTTACATTAGGCTATGGGATGCTTTCTATATAAGGTGAAATTATTCCCTCCCTTAAGTCTGTGATGCTATTCCCATTCCGAGGAACATATAAGTGTGTCCCATTGAGTGAGAGGTATCCACCTGTCAAGGCTTTCCAATCTCTTCCTAAGATGATTGAATAATTACTCACTGGCATGTCAATTACCTGCATATTAAGGGTTGTCCTTATTTCAGGATGCACACACAAAACCAAGGTCACGTCCTTGATCTAACCTATGGTCGATTGTTGTAAACTATTATAAGAGAGCATGATTTTGGCATTTTCATTTGTACAAGAAAAGCCTAGATCTTCCATAATAATTTTCAACATTACGCATTGGACCAAACCACCGTCAATCAGAAAACAATGGGCTATTCTGTCCATAATCTTTACATAAATGAAAAATGTTTTTTTTTTATATGTTGTCTAAAATTATGTACACCTACTTTATTTACAATTGAGTCCTCTTCGTCTACCTCTTCATAGAGATTGGCTACGATGGAATCTTTTCTTTCCATGAAAATTTTCAGATGCTTTTGTTGCTCAGGGATGACAACCATGTCCAGGAGGGTAACATCGACTTTAATATTAGGCAATTGATTGAGAATGTTGTATTTGGAAGAGGGAAGAGGGGAGAGAGTTCCTTCACTGTTAGGAGTTTTAGTAACTTGTACAGTAGCAACTGTTGAAGATGATCTTGGGCTAGAAGAAGTACGAGGGGGATCATATTTTCCTTTTGAAGCATAGGATTTATTCCTAGTGTTTATGATCATGACATCCTCTGGTTTTGCGAAATCTAGAACATCAATGGTAGTTTCATGCCTTTTTCCAAATATTTTATCTCTGACACTCTTCTTTACCTCACAAGTATTTTCCTCATGGTGTTCCTCGCAAAAGTTACACCAACTGCGAGGCATGTTGGCCTTAGGCTGAAATTTATTTTCATTAGGATTCCTAAAGGGTGGTGAAGAAGAAGATGAGGCCCCAGGGGTAAGTGAAGGGAATTTTCCCTTTATTTCATATGCTATCATTCGGTTATTCATGTCTTTTACAAACTATAAGAGGGCAAACATGTTCGTTTTTTTAACTGAGTCTCTCTTGGGAAGACCTATTCTTTCAAGTTGTTCTTCATAATCTAGACAAGTATGCAGAGAGGAAACAATATTGTCAATAGACTTTTGTTCAAGCCTATGACGGTAAGGGGAAGGTAGAGCATTATAGTAATTCATAAAAGCGGCTTGGTTCTGAGGGATAATAAGTTCGGTAACTTGGTTATATAAATTGGTGAAACGTAAGTTGAAAGACTTGATAGTCTCACCGTCTTTGTACGCAATGTTATTATACTCCCATAATTTCTCGGCTGGGCTCTTATATTGCCCATAAGTATATTTGAACCAATAAACTAACTCCTCCCAAGTGGAAAGAATCTTGGGAGGAAGATCAAAGAAATCAGCCACTGCTTTCCCTTCAAGGGAATCAACAAATAAGCATATACAAGCTCCTATGTTGTGACAGACATTATAAAATGCCACCAAGTGTTCATTCGTAGTGACCGTGTTATTTCATGAAAACCTAGGGATATTCTCCTTGAATTTTGGAAGTGGACGAGTAGCAGGTGCTAGGTTAAGAGGAGAGGATACATGCCACAGAGTAGTAGTAACATCTTCTTCAAATTGAAAGAGACCATACTTCTTTATGACCTTAGTGGGATTGGTGGTAGATTGGACAAGGAATTGATGTATATACAAGATAACAATCACTGACGAGGCTGAAGCTTGAGATGAAGAAGCACCTCCAGTGCCACCAGAGCACGATGGGTAAGGAAGAGAAAGAAAAACTGGATGAATCAAACAAAGTTCTCCTTAGAGTACCTTGTTGGGTTGAAAAACAACGTTTCTTCTTCCTATTTCAACAATAGGGTTGATCTCAGGTGATAAACCTCTTCTTCTCCTAGATATGCGAGGGTTTAAGGACATGAAAAGAAGATCAAAACTTTAGGAAAAAAAAATCTATGGATGATTCCTAGGCTGTCTTTTCCTCGCTTCCCAATGTTCTCGAACACTTATGTCTTATTCAATCACTGCCCACGAGTTTTCAAGCTCAATCCGGGTGTTAGCGGTTTCTAAGATAGTATTGAATAAGTTTAAAGCAATGCTGGTCTGATCTTTAAGACCAAGCTCAATATTGGGCTACCTTGTAATAGGTACTGTCATGAAGGAAAGGAAATAGTCAAAAAATTGAAAGCAAAAAATAATTTTTTCAATGATAATCAAGCATACAATCAACCAAAGAGATATGGAAGATCTCCCCAGTATAGTTGCCAAATAAATGTTGAGGAAAATATATGAATTATCTTACTCAAGCATTTTTGAATCTTTCCTGGCTAAGACAAGATAGTCGGGAATATCACCCTATGTTTTATATCCTCAAAAAGTATTTCTCAATCCACAAGTATTAATTACAAGGGTTTAGGCTGATTTTTTAAATGAAAAGATTGTTGCAAAATATGAAATTTTTATATGATTTTATGAAAATATACAGATTACAGAAAGTAAATGTGGAGATCAAAAATAAAAAGTAACCAAGTCACATATACACACAAATGAGACAGAATATCAATCTACTTTATTTCATTCCAAGAAATCAAAACTATCTTTCTCTTTAAAAAATCCCTGTGAGGGCATGGACCAAAGTCTAATTTACATATCCCTGATGAAAACCATACAAAAGGACCCTGACAAGAAGTAAAAACTGAAATTTATAATCTAGATCAGCTTGCCACAGACTGCTGCCAATTTGACTCTCCACAATATCCTTTATTAGCTATGAAACTCAACAATAAATAGACAAGTATACACAGACTATCAAATATAGATCAACACCTTTGAAACATACATCTGAATGATATGGTTTAGCTTTGAACCTTGCTATCTACAATAGGACCCTGTTGTCAAAAAGAGAATTAGGCCTTTAATGAACTCAAGAATGAATGAAAATTGAAACTATCTCATGAAAACAAAAGAACAAACCTTACTATTTCTTTTTCCTTCTATTCTCCCCCTGTTCTTCCTTCTCATTTGGATTTTATGCATTCCAAATAAGTTAAAGTAGTTCAACTACTTTCTTTAGTTAAGTTAATTAAACTTAACTAATTTTAGTTTAGGGGAAGTAATACTAATAATAATAGTTAAGGTTCTTTATTTAATAATAACTAAGTAGGTGGGACCCCTTGTGACTCCCTTCTTTTATTCTTTACAAAAAATAAACACAATTAGATAATCATTTAAACACATGGCTCCTTGTAGCTCCCATAAATATTTCCAAAACTTGAATATTAAATATAAAAAATAATTCAAATCATATCCAAAACATGTAAATAACCACATTATCCCCAAAAAATAGCTTATTGTCCAAAACCTTCTGCAGGTCACTGTCTTCAACAACTCAATCATAAACACATAAATTAAAATCCATATTTTCCACTTTGAGAGGAAATCCTTCTTCTATCACTGCTGTCCCCTTTAGACTTCCCAGAATTAGCCTTAGGTTGATTCGAACCTTGAGGCTTAATCTCACTAATAACATGGGAACAATCATCCTTCAGATGCATACGAGATGAGACTGATTTTGATGAGTCATTTGAAGGAGATGAAGGGGAGGCAACAACTTTACCCTTGTCTTGCACATGGGGGACATCAATCTTAATCCATTTGCTAGCATGGGAGGATTGAACAGGTGAATGCACAGGGGTAATTTGAACATTAGGATTTACAGGTGGAGGAGGAGGAGGCAATGACAAGTTGGGCTAGCCACGATGGTGAGAGACTGCCGGATTGACAATCTCCTACCAACCATCATTTTCAGGAACTTCTGGTTGCATGGATAGATGAGGAGGAACATGAATACCAGGGATATTTTGAGGCTGGAAGGGAGGTCTCTTTGGTCTAGGCTGCATTATCCCTTTCCCAATCCAATTGAAGAACCCAACTTGAAACAACTGGTTCAATTCCTAGGGTTCAAGATCAAAATGAATTGAGAATCTAGGCCTTCTAGGCCCTCTATTCCAGTTACCTTTTCCTCTATTGTTTCTTCCATGAGTGCCTTTGCTAAAGAAACTAATCTCGTATGCAACAAGTCATTAGTAACTAGCCCTTAACAAACCATACATGACATTCTATTTATATGAAACAAAGTTTGGCTAAAAAATTGACATAAGACCCATGCAGTTCAATCCATAATAAATTATTTAATAATTTCCAAGTGAGCAAGGGGTGAAATAGGGTTCATGGGACATCTGGAGGGATTCTAATGAGCGAAAAAGTGGTAGCACGATAGGGAATAAAAACACGAGTATTGCTAAATAATTCATTAAATAACTAACTGTGCAATCAATACCAAAATATATCAGCCGCCACCTATTTCTGTGTCATATCTTTTTCCACTGCCATATAGAGTTTTTAATTTATTTTATAGAACAATGCATGAAAAAATGAAATAAGGATTGTGAGGGGGGTATAATGAGAGAACAAGTGATAGTATGAGAGGGAATAAGACATATATTGTTCATAAAAAATAAATTAAATCAAACAACAACCATAACTCTGTTCAGACCCACAATCTAATAAGCATCCACTTTAAAACCAAAATCATTTAACTGCCCCTTAATTACAGACATAATGCTTGCTGACTTCAAATAAAAGACAATTCATATGCCTAGAACATTTCAATTATAGCAGCCTTTACATCTATACAATATCTATTCAACATCATAATAACATCATTGCCAATTCCATAATTATAACCCTTCGAGCCACAATCTGTTATATTCCAATGCTAAACCCTTTTTCCTTTAAAAAAAAATAGAAATATACACAATGATTCCAACCATCCACATCCAATTATTTAAAACTCAAATAAGAACAAACCTAGTAATAACCTCCAACTATCGACTTTCCCACACTGTTTGACATAATTTGTTTGCATTAAAACTCATAATTGAGCCTCGATTTAATCACACATAAGTGTTTGTATATATAATCAACCCAAGTCTCGATTCAAAAATAACATTTAACCAATAACATGTAACTACGAGCCTAAGATTCTTGTAATTAAACATGTACATACTTCCTTTAGAAGAAATTCCCAAGAAAATACAGAGCCAAATAATGCCCAACAAAAGACAGAGCCAAATAATGCCCGAGGAGAAATAGAACCAAGTCGTGCCCAAGGAGAAACAGAACCGAGCACACACATGTGTCTTTAATCTTTGATGAGACCAAGATCGTGTTAAGATTTAACACAACAAGGGAAGTGAGAACAAATAACTCGACCACATGAGATGGTTTTTGTGACACAAACAGTTCATGCCTTTAATTTTATGGTAGAGAGGTAGCAAGAGATGGCTCAATCAAGAAAGAGTCTTCGAAAACACAGATCACTCCTGCCCCTTTTTTTTAACAAGTTGTCACAGATAAGTAACAATAGATAGTCAAGGAATAGTCTTTGTGAAAAAACAGAGATCCCGTGCCCTCTCCAAATCCACCACAGACGTTTATAACCTTTAAAAATCTTGACAGTGAGGGTTACCAAAACATAATAGTCAACTACCCAACAAAGACGAGAGGAAGCGAATACTCAAAATACTGTGAAGAGAGTGCTCAAAGAGAAAAAAAACCAACCCAATCATAAACAAACTTCCATTTAAAATTCTGGGTGATGCCCAAGACCCGACTATGTAACACTTTCAACAACAGTGATAGTGAAGCCAATGCCATGAAAAAAGATAGCTCGAGGTTCAACTATAACGAAGAAAGAACACTCCAACACTTAATGTTAAGAACCAAACATCAATATAGCATAGAAAAACCTCAGGAAAAGTACTCAACGCCTTGAAAAAGAGATAATTTCAGATAATAAGCCTCTTCGAGGGGGCAACCTCCTTTTACCCCACTTAAATGTTCAAGTACAAG
>ML791594.1:18206-30215 GCA_009831015.1 Picea engelmannii
TGATTCAAAATGAAAATGTCTCCTTGGTATATATAGGAGACTAGGAGGTATAATTACAACTAATGGCCTAAAGCCGACATAAATAAAATAACATTACTAATCTAATATGCCCCAATTAAGGGTTAATGATCCAATATTAGGGCCTAACACTTAACCATTTGCATTCCAACTCGGAGGAACAAAACATGCCAACCATTGAGAGGAAAAAGAGTAACAAGAATTCAACACCAAGATTGGTTGTAAAACACACGCTCCAAAAACCAGAGCTTATTACACCATTATCATAATTTTCCACAGAGAACTAGAGTAAAACCCCAAGCTGACCAACATGTTTTAAACCAATAAATCAATGCACAAGATACACACAACAAGAATACCCAATTATTTTCTTAAAAACGCCAACAATCTAGAGTATTCACAGAAGAAACCATAAGAAAAACACTGATACAGAGTCAAAACTTAAGAAAAACACATACCTCATGCAATTCTGAGCCAAAAAATCGATTCATAACACATAGGGACCATCATGGATGGAAAATAAAGGAACCATACCTGGAAAAACTCACTTGAGGGAAGAGTTGGACTGTATTTTCCTTTCACAACCAGAAATCGTGGAGCATCCACAACCACCAGAGCCGAAAAACCAAATGCAATTATGGATAGGGTGACGAGCTCAAGGGTTGTTTGAGTGACATGCAGTAAATGCACGTTGCTTCCTTCCCCATCCCTATTCAATTCAACGTACAAGCCAACCCATACACCATAACATCAACCATTAATTCAAACAAATATCCATTGCTATATCCATTGCATAGTGCACCACCCCAAATCATATCAAAACTTTAACAACAACCATATGCTATAACATTACCATATATGCCTCACAAATAATCCTTTAATCAAGTGCATAAGTCTAGCAGCTAGGTCTATGAACCTTCTTTTGTCACCACATATAACCTTAGGGCTTGTTCATAGTTTTTTCCTTTTTGTTTAAGCTTCCATATCATCCTTTACATGAAATCATATATAAAATAATCAACAATGTTTAATGAATAAACATAACACCTGTAGAAAACAATCCTTTTATCCATAGTACTACCATGAGTTGCGAGTGACTATCAAAACCATCTACCATAACATAATCAACCAACCATCTTATATCAGAAGACCGTGCTGGCATCATTATAACAACAAACTAAAATATGAGTGAAACACATCCATCATAGCGCCACTAGTCTACAAGGGGGTCCCACCTACTAGTTAATTATTATTATTATAAATAAATAATAGAGCTTGGCAATCATTTGCGAGCATTATTCATTGTTGCGATTTTAAGCGTCAACACTCTTTTTCCATGAAAAGTATCAAGTACATGGGCGATGTGATCAAATTTGTAGGCATTTGAATCAACCTAGAAAAATTCATGTAATCAAGGATTGGCCCGTTTCAAGAGACATTCATGAGCCAAGGTGTTTCCTTAGCTTAACAAAACCTTAACAATTTTTTATCACAATTTTTTGTTAGGATTCAACCACATTGCTTGGTCAACAAATTGATGAAGAGAGGTGGGACGATAACATTCAAATGGAAAAAATCACAACAACAAGCTTTTAAACATCTTAAGGACAAGATTTGTAGAACTCCAGTGGTCACACTACTTGATTTACATAAGTCATTTGAATTAGACATTGATTCTTTAGACTATGCTATGGGAGTTGTGATCACTCAAGCTAGTCACCCAATAACATTTCATTCATAAAATTTTAGTGGTATTTTTCACGAGTATTTGAGTTATGAAAGGGTATTGCTGCCACTATGCAAATACTTGAGCAATAAAGACACCACATTATAGGAAAATAAATAGTCATCCACATAGACCACAAACCTCTATAGGTCGCTCCTTTACAATCTACACTGCATACACCAAGACAAATCAAGTGGATTAGTTACCTACAATAATTTGGATTGGGAATTAAGCACAAGAAAGGCAAAGCCAACACAACAATTTATTTCCTTAGTTGACCTCTAGTTGGTTGAATTTTTATAGTGTTAAGTAAGAAATTTTATGACACCATTACTTGGCCTCAATTATAAATATGAAGCAAACACTATTATTTCATCAATATATTGACAAATCTAGACAAGTAAGTTGACTGCCCTCAATGACCAATTGAAGGACACATTTCTCTACAAGTTAGAACAACTTTGTGTACCTCAAGGCGAGCATCGACATAATCTTATCTGGGATATACACTACAAAAAAAAACAAGACACTTTGGAGTAGCTAAGACTCTCATAGCATTGTAGAAAAATTTCTATGGGCCTTCACTCAGGTCAAATGTTGACAGATACATCAAGACACTTATGGTTTTTTCCATCACCAAGTCACCAAATAGTCGACAAGGTTTGTACACATCCCTACTTATTCTAGATTGAACATGGGAGTATATCTCCATGGACTACTTAACTAGATATCCTGTCACCAACCACTAACATGATGCAATATTGGTAGTGGTTGACACATCCTAAAAAAAGGTTATCCTCATACCTTGTAAGAAGACTACAAATCCTCAGTAGTTGACACAACACTTCTTTTACATTTGGAATCACTATGACCTATTGACTACAATTATCATCGACTATGATTCCATATTTGTCAACATCTTTTGAAATACTATGCAACATTATGTGGACATAGAACTATCCATTTTAAAAATGTTCCATCCTCTAATAAATAAAGGTTGTCAAATGCATGTTGGTACAATTGCTTCACATGTACAACTAAAATAATCATAGAAAAATGGGATGAGAGTCTCCCATACATCCAACACAACAACAACCAAGCTCAACACAGTTCCACAAAGAAGTGTCCTTTTGTAGTATGCTTACAATTTCATCCCTCAATGCATATTGACTTAGTTAATCAACCTACTATTTCTACAAATACAAATAATGAACATGGGAAATTGACAAAGCACTCAAGTTCAACCATAAGGTCTGTGAGATTTAAAATCAAGCGCAAGAGATGTTGCCGAGAGCTAGTGAAAAAGAGAAGGGTTGACATGACAAGCATTGTATCCCTCACTCATTCAAAATTGGGGATCAAATCTGGTTCCATCTTTATAAATAAAGATTAAGTGAGAAATACATGACGTTGAAGCCTTTGTGATATGGTCCTTACACCATACTTGAGAAAATGGAAGAAAATGATTTTAAGCTCAACATTCTACCATATTTGGATTTACATTTGGTATTCAATGTGGACTTTCTTCAACCATATTTTCCACCATTGTTGGAAAAAAAAGCATGGATAACCATAATAAATCCACTTGATGTTCAATAGCTATTTGTAGTCAAACCATTGTTGGTCAACAAGCACACCATACAAGAACACAAACAATTCCCTTATTTTAGGTGGCCAAAATAAGATAACTCCCAACACAAGATAAGTGGTATACAACCACTAAATTGACTTGTAAGTTTCTTCATTTTCATTAGCAAGAAATGGGGACAATTTCCAATTAAGGAGGGAGGTATTATCCATCATGTTATCACCATTTAAGTTTTTGGTGTAAAATCGAGATTTCAGGGCCTAGCGAGGTGTGAAACCGGTTTGGAAGTCAGATAAATTTGGGGAAGGGTCAGAAAATGGCAGAAGAGATTAAATTTGGAGGAGGAGTTAAGTAAATTAGTCTTTAAAGGACATAGATCGCCATCCACCGAGATCAACGGTTGGGAGAGATTGCGGAGTTTGAAACGACGCAGAGGTTAAAATATATAAGTGGTCTCAGAATTTCAGTCATGGTTTCCCTACAAAGGTACGTGGCATCATTTAGTGTATTTCGGGGAAAAATGCGGGTTGCCTCAAAACCACCCCATCACACCCCTGAAATCATGTGTAAATGTCATTAATTGAGTCTAATCTAAGGGCTACACATGACAATGAAACTTGATGGCGAGTTTAATCATCCCGAGAAACCTGCTTGTGTACCATTCGTCCGCGCAGTGCCAAATAAGTGCCGCCAAATAATCGATTTGATAGTCATCATTGAAAATTGATAACCAAACATGAGAGGCCGTTATCCCCATAATGATTTTTCGTTAGTAGCCAATGATTATAATTGATTTTGACTGTTACTAAAAACTTAGGTGAGATTACTCTATTTTGGGAAATCTACAAATCGAATCTATCGTCCGAGTCATATGAAGTTTGAGGGAAATAGGCCCATGTTTCCTGAAAAACTAGAGGAAGTCGAGGAGAAATATTCAACAGGTTTCAACAAATCAGGAAGTTCAAAGAATATGACAAAATTATCAAATAAAAAGAGAGAAAGACATGCTGCACAAATCCTAACAACAAAATCTCATGCAAAATTTGTTGACGAGCCAAGATTAGGTGAAGAGATCAGGCTAAATCCTATTATGAAGGATTTGATTATTAATGGATCGGCGAATGGATACAATAGAAAAGTTAATGTAAGCAAAAGGAAAAAAACAACAAAAGGAGGAGGCTAAAGCTGGAACAATCAAAAGCATTGAAGAAAACCAACCTAACTGGCTTGACACGTTAAAGGAAGAGATTCAAAACCTAAAATAAAAATACATGACAAGCTAAATCGAGTATATTTCAGGGGATCTTGTGATACTATAGATAGGTGGAATTTAGTGGAAATATCCCAGATATTTTAGTTTCTGTTTGTAACTGTTCCCTAGAAAGTAGGAGTTCGGTTTTGATGAGCTACTCCCTCTATAACTGATGTCTATTTTTGGAATCTTGGAAATAATGACCCATTTTTCTTGGCCTCATATGTAATTTATCTATATATACTGTTAAAAAGATAAAAATAAGGGTTCGACTGGCTGGAGAGGGGCCTGCCCTTGTAGCAGGAAAACTTTGTGTTTTCTTATGAATTTTAATACAAGTAGAGAAGGTTTTCTTGGATAGACGAGATTCATCATGGCGTTGATGTTCAATACGTTTTCCTGTAATTCATATTCATGAGTGTGTTTTGCTGCTAGTAATGATGTTTAAGTAAACTAAGGAATTCATCTTGCTGGTGCTCCTTTTCACATTGATTATACTTGTTATGTGTTTATTGGTTTCTGGTTCAGAATTCACCCTTGATTGGTGCTCCGTTTTTGGTAGCCAACCTTTATGTTCCTTCTTCTAAAGCTATACCAAGAGATTCATCCTCTATTAGATGCCTCTTGTCATAGTGGTCTTTCCTTTCTTTCCAACTGCCATCTCATATATCTTATTTGGCTGAACACAATGCCTATTTTGCCTCTATTCCCTAAGGAATACATAACTTGTAAATGTTCATATGATTTCAGGAGTTGACCCCATTTCCCAATGGCCCTGTTCTCTTGTTTGTCCTACCAACCCTTTTTAAAAACCTGTCCTATCATAGAATCTGACCTCTGTGTGTCCATTGCCAAATATTTTTGAGTATTTTTAGTCTCTACATGTTTGAGAGAGCCCTCTCTGGTTGGAAGGATCAGAATCCAACCTAAAGTTGGTTTGTAGGTTACCTCTGTCATTTGTTTATCAACCGAACAAATTCATAGAGTGCTAACATTCTGGCACCGTTTTTGGGGACGAAGGTGAAATGTTCCCTGGGAGAAACAACAAAGTTCAGATATGAGTATTGATGGTGAAAAGTACTCAAACACAAAAAGGATGTACATCATTCACCCGGCGACTCCATTTTCAAGAATCTAGAATTCAAAATTTTCATGGAGACTCCATTGTCCAAAGATTTAGTAACCTGAAAATTTTATTGGCGACTCCAATCAAACTTCAAACATGATTCAAAGACTCCACTGGAGGACGAGATGCATTGACAGAGCTATGAAAGGACATCATGGGAGAAAACAAGTACCTAAAGTTGAGTTTTTTCCAAGACACAATATTTTTTGTTACTAAGTACCTTTTGTCCTTTCCTGAACATGCTAAACAAATTTTTATTTACCTGCTACATTCAAATGATGATCATGAGAATCTTGCAATTGTATATCCTCCTCCTAAAGTTGTACATATATCTCCTCAGTTTATCACTGTTTTTGATCAAAATCTTCCATCTGAGCCATGTAATAACCATAACCAAGTTGATGAGCCTCATGAAACCAAGGATGATGTCTCACCTCTCATACTTGATCCAACACCCTCCAATATTCAACATAGTTATAGTCCTTTAAAATTACCTCACATCCTTCATGAATTTCCTCCAAAGCACTATAAGTACCTACCTGTGTTTGATGGAGAACCTAATGAAATCACAACTAAAAAACACATCCAAGATTTTGAACATTTTATAGATTTGTTTGAGATTGATCATGATGATGTTTGTATGAGGGCCTTCTCTCAGTCTTTGAAAGGGGATACCAAATAATGGTTTAAACATTTGCAGCCAGAGACAATTAACTCATGGGAGGAATTGAAGAATGTGTTTTTGAAGTTTTGAGGCAAGAAGAAATATTTGGATCTACAACTTACAAAGTTCTATGCCCTAAAAAGGCAGAGAAATGAAACTATTTCTACATTTAGTAGAAGGTTTTCCAGTATTTATTACAATTTTCCCAAATAAATTCAACCCACTGAAGCTGCTGCCATGCTCCATTATATAACAACTCTTCATCCATATTTGTCTTTCCTCCAGATGGAAAGAAGAACTAAATCCTTACAAAAAATGTTTAATGATGCTCAGGAAATTCAACAAAATATCCAAGCATGTAAATAGATTCAAAACAGGGAGTTGGATAGTAAAGAACATGACAATGAATATGAACAAAAAACAATTGACTTGAATCTTGAGTGGAAAGTTAATAATATCACAGGCCCTCTTGAAGTTTTAAATGCTAATGATTTTGCAAAGGATTATATTCCACTTATTGAAAGAGAAGGCACAATTTAGCTTCTGATCCATCCCATGATAAGCACGGGGATGATTGTTTTATGTATGCATTTGTAGACAGTCAAGAAGATGAATTTGCAAATCAACTTGTTGAAGAGCAGGTTGATGTTCCAAGATTTTCCTTGTCAGATGACATTGCAGGTGTTTCTTCTTTGCCTATATATGATGAATATGATGATGATCATGATGTTGACTTCCTTGAACAACCAACTGCATGTTCTCTATCAGAAAATGTTCCTTTTCAACATTATAATGAGAGCAATCAGCCTACATATCACAGTTACAAAGAAGAAAGTACTGAATCAACTAAAGTAAATTCTTTACCTTTATTCTTTTCTTCATTTAAATTGTTGAAAGAAAATTCTAAGATCATCACTGAAGAAAAGGAATGCATGCTGATGCCAAATCACATTGATTCACTGGAACAAGTTGACAAGAAATTGCAACAATCTTCACATGTGTTTGATGACCATGTTACTTGTTATGTAGACTGTCTTGTCAGTTCAAAATTGCAGCCAATGGTTGAAGATGAAGCTGAAAATGAGTGTGTTCAACAATCCAAAGAATTTGAAAAATGTGTGTATGACATCAGTGAAGAAAATGAAGAAGGTTTTGAATTGGGTGAGAGAACCTTGCCATTGTGTTTTGCTTCTTTCAAACTGCTAAAGAAAAATGTTTATAATGTTTCAAATCATAAATCCTCCAGGCATGATGTTGAATATGAAGAAACAAATGGACTTGCAAATGAAAACTATCTTTCATTATGTTTTTCTTCCTTTGAATTGTTGAAACTAAATCATGAGATAACAAAGGAAGCAAGGAAGTCTGACTGCATTCATAATGACATTGTTTTACATGAGAAAATTGTTATCAGTAAGGAATACCAACAACCTTCTCATGCATTTAATGGCTGTGTTTCTGATTACATGGAAGATTATCTTAGTTCAGATTTGCAGGCTGTGCTCAACTACCATCTTGGAAATAAAGATGACGGTCAATCAACATTAGTGTTGGATATGGATTGCTTTCCACCAGGGGTTACATTTCAACCAACACTGTCTTCTGATTCAGAAGATTGTTATTTCCAGCAGTCTCAATAGACTTTCAGCCTCTTGGTGGAAATCAATAGGTTAAATCACATGAAAACAAGAATGCAGTAGAAGGGATGAAACATGATTGTTGTCTTGTGCATGTTTTATAGGATCCATTTGCAGTTTTGTTGGAGGTAGTAGACAATCCCAATGTTTTTTTATTTTTTGAGATTTGAATTTATAGGTAAATTCTTGAACGAATTATTAGTCAACAAGCTTTGGAGCAAGCATGTGCAAAGAAAACAAACAGTGGATAAGATTCTTGCATGGTTGCATTGGCATTATGATTTCACTTGATTGGCAATTCATTTCAACAATTAGGGTAGGTAGGTGCGAATAAGATTTCTGATCAAGCATTTTTCAGTTTGGATTTTAAGTAGTGTGTACAGTCATATTTTAGGGGTGTATCCAGCGTTCAGTCTCCAGTTGAGAGCAGTGTGTAGAATTTGGTTTTCAACGGACACTAGTGACAGGTCGGAGTAGGGTACACACATGTTTTGGAGTAACCCAATGGACCAGGCACATGGTCTACAAGTTATTTTCTACGTCACTGGGAGGATAGAATCCCCAGTGGGAGCCCATGTTATCACCATTTAAATTTTTGGTGTAAAATCGAAATTTCAGGGCTTAGCGAGGTGCTAAACCGGTTTGGAAGTCAGATAAATTTGGGGAAGGGTCAGAAAATGGCAGAAGAGATTAAATTTGGTAGAGGCGTTAAATAAATCAGGCTCGAAAGGACATAGATCGCCATCCACCGAGATCAACGGTTGGGAGATATTGTAGAGTTTGAAATGACGCAGAGCTTAAAATATCTAAGCGGTCCCGAAATTTCAGCTGTGGTTTCCTTGCAAAGGTACATGGCATATTTTAGTTTATTTCGGGGTGAAAGGTGGGTTCCCTCAAAAAAACCCCATCACACCCCTGAAATCACGTGTTAAATGTCATTAATTGAGTCTAATCCGAGGGCTACACGTGAAAATGAAACTTGACGATGAGTCAAATCATCTCGAGAAAGCTGCTTGTGTACCATTCGTCCGTGGAGTGCCAAATAAGCCCCGCCAAATAACCGATTTGATACTCATCATTGAAAATTGATAGATGAACGCAAGAGGCCATTATCCCCATAAGGATTTTTCGTCAGTAGCCAATGATTATAATTGATTGCGACTGTTACTCAAAACCTAGGTGATATTACTCTATTTTGGGCAATTAACGACTTATTCCAGAATGAGATATCTACAAATTGAATCGCTCTTCCAACTCATATGTAGTTTGAGGGAAATAGGCCCATGTTTCCTAACAAACCAGAGGAAGTTGAGGAGAAATATTCCGTGGTTTTCAACAAATCAGGAAGTTCGAAGAATATGACAAAATTATCAAATAAAAAGAGAGAAAGACATGCTGCACAAATCCTAACAACAAAATCTCATGCAAAATTTGTCAATGAGCCAAGATTAGGCAAAGAGATTAGGTTGAATCGTATTACGAAGGATTTGATTATTAATGGATTTGCGGATGGATACAACACACAAGTTGGTGTAAGCAAAAGGAAAAAACAACGAAAGGAGGAGGCTAAAGCTGGAACAGTCCAAAGCATTGAAGAAAATCAACCTAGCTAGCTTGACACGTTAAAGGAAGAGATTTAAAACTTAAAATAAAACTACATGACAAGCTAAATCGAGTATATTTTAGGGGATCTTTTGATATTGTAGACAAGTGGCATTTAGTGGAAAGATCCCAGATATTTTAGTTTCTGTTTGTAACTGTTCCCTAGAAAGTAGGAGTTCGGTTTTGATGAGCTACTCCCTCTATAACCGATGTCTATTTTTGGAATCTTGGAAAGAATGACCCATTTTTCTTGGCCTCATATGTAATTTATCTATATATACTATTAAAAAGATAAAAGAAGGGTTCGACTAGCTGGAGAGGGGCCTACCCTTGTAGCAGGAAAACTTTGTGATTTCTTATGAATTTTAATACAAGCAGAGAAGGTTTTCTTGGATAGCCGAGATTCATCGTGGTGTTGATGTTTAGTATGTTTTCCTGTATTTCATATTCATGAATGTGTTTTGTTGCTAGTAATGATCTTTAAGTAAAAGAAGGAATTCATCTTGCTGGTGCTCCTTCTCACATTGATTATACTTGTTATGTGTTTATTGGTTTCTGGTTCAGAATTCACCCTTAATTGATGCTCTGTTTTCGGTATCCAACGTTTATGTTCCTTCTTCTAAAGCTATACCAAGAGATTCATCCTCTGTTATATACCTCTTGTCATAGTGGTATTTCCTTTCTTTCCAACTTCCATCTCATATAGCTTATTTGGCTGAACACAATGCCTATTTTTCCTCTGTTCCCTCAGGAATACATAGCTTGTAAATCTTCATATGATTTCAAGAGTTGACCCCATTTCCCAATGGCCCTGTTCTCTTGTTTTTCCTACCAACCCTTTTAAAAAACCTATCCTATCGCAGAATTTGACCTCTATGTGTCCATTGCCAAATATTTTTGAGTATTTTCAGTCTCTACATGTTTGAGAGAGTCCTCTTTGGTTGGAAGGGTTAGAATCCAACCTAATGTTGGTTTGTAGGTTACCTTTTTCATTTGCTTATCAGGCAAACAAATTTATAGAGTGCTAACACATCCTAATACTCGACTGGTAAGATATCGACTTATGCACAATCCTCAATCAATTTTTTGGCTAGAACATAATCAATAGCTCAATTGATTCTCAACCAATTTGACTTAGCCGAATCCTACGTAGACACTAGATTAGTCAGTAGACACCAAGGAAAATACCATTGACATGGAAAAACATGTCTTTCCTACAACCCAACATCTAGCAAGATGGCGGTTGGTCTTCCTTGTTCAAATTGTAACTAAAAAGTAATGTATTGGGCACCTAAGTGTCACTCATGAATGTATAAATATGTATAAGAATAATGAGAAGGGGAGTCATTAGAGAAATATTGAGGTCTAAAATGGGCCTCTTAAGAAAAATAATAAAATAAGAGTTGTGAATTTTCAAAGGGAAATAAAAGAAAAAAACTACTTTTTTTATCGTATTTTTGATTTATATCCTTATAGGTTTACTCAAATTTCAAGTTCAAGCACTCATTGGATTCCTAATTTGCATCAAGGAATATCCACTCTGCATACTTTTGATAGACCCACAGTGAGATAAATTGAAATACATGAAAAACCCAAGTATTTTTGAAAAGAAATACATTTTTTTTCCATGTATTTCCAGTTTATCTCACTATGGGTCCATCAAAAGTATGTAAAGTGGGTACTCCTTGGATGTAAAATTTAATTCTGCATCCAACGAGTTCTTACACTTGAAATTGAGTAAACCTATAAGGAGATAAGTTGAAAATATGATTAAAAAGTAGTTTTTTTCCCCTTCGAAAGTATTTACATTTATGGTTGACATCATCATCTTGAATCCTATAGGTTATTTTAAAGTTGATGTTGATAGCAAATTTTTGTTTTGTTTTGAGGCCCATTCTTGACCTCAAAATTTCTCTAATGTTTGCTTCATGCAACTGACAGAACCTCAATGCATCGAGAGAAGCGAGATGGATTCCACAACCCAATATTAAAGAGATTGTAACGTCCATCTCGTGTGATATTCATCCTATCCATGAAACTGACAATTCCTCAGTGCATCGAGAGAAGCGAGATGGATTCCACAACACAATATTAAAGAGATTGTAATGTCCATCCTATGTGATATCCATCCTATCCGTCCGTGACACTGACATAACTTGTGTTGGTCCAATATAAAATATTATACATAACTAAAAATGTAATGAAATATAACGTAGGCTAAATAATACTCATTCACAAATCTATATATACATAAAAATAACACTATAAAAACAAAGTCATATCAATTATCATAATAAGAGGAATATGAGGCAATTTTGTTTGGCACCATTCCTAACTATTTTTTATCAACCCACAATATCAACGGTGTGCTGCATAATACCAAGATTATATATATA
>ML791594.1:71734-84353 GCA_009831015.1 Picea engelmannii
TTTTGAGATAGCATGACATGTGTATATGGTATAGATGCTGATACTATCATTTGGTTGTTTGTATGTGCAGATGTGGCACCTTGCGGGCGCGAGGTTGAGTTGCTGAGGGTGCCGTCTCGCCAAGAGCCTAGGAGACTGCCATGAGGAGGGCCACAGGTAGGAGAGAGATGTCGGTGTGAGGACGCCAGGGCAAGACCAGTTGAGGAGGAGAGAGTAGCGAGGAGATGCCGGTTTGATGACCCAGGTGTCGGGCCATCACATGCTCCTCCGGCAGATGCCGGAGCAGATTTTGAGGATATTCGCTGTCACCTAGAGGTGGTGCTACAGGGCGTGCCTGAGGGCATGTGGTCGTGTATCCAGGATGAGGGCATCCTGGAGCAGTGTGTGGGGGTTCCGCCACCATGGCGGGTCGTGGTAGGATGGGTAGCATTAGCAGGTGCTGCTATGACCAGACAATTACCTCCTGTTCCAGAGGGACCAATAGTGGGTGGGGGACCACCGCCCGAGGGAGGGGCAGGAGGTGGTGCTCTAGATGCACCTTGAGTGGTGCTCTATGTATTTTTGTGTTTTTGTATATAGGCTGGTGAGCCCATTTTGTACTGAGGTGCTTTACTAGCCCGCGGATTCTATATATGATGTTTTGTATGTAAACATTTTGATGGAACTGGTGACCGATTTATATATATATGAGTATACATTTTTGGGTCTATGTGATATTTACAAGTGTTTTTTAATGTTTGATGATGTCTAATCTATATATGCTGTGACAAGTTTTTGATATTTTATGTATGTGTAGAGGTATCTTGACGTGATATATGCTAGTCTAACACAATGTTAGCTAAGTTATCTGTAATTTGATTCAATTGTCTTGGAATATGTGTAAATGTAATGGAATCAAAATGTCGAGATAAAAGTCTAACCTGCAGGTATTTGCGAAAGAGGCAAGGATCACGGATGCGGTACACATTGTTGAGTTGGAGAACGACTAGTTGAGAGTCGAGAAAGACGCTAAGGTGACGAATATGATGATGTTGGGCCTTCGCTAGGAGGCCAATGACAGTAGTGTATTCGGCTTGGTTGTTAGTGGCTGAACCCAAACATATGCCGCTTGAATGGAGTATTTCATGTGAGGGGGTATAGAGGGCCCAAGCTGCCAAAGCGAGATTTTGTGTCCAACGGCTGGCACCGTCGGCATAACCGATGTGGTAGGCCGCTGGAGGAAGCATCTGTCAATAACACAAATGATAGTTTAGATGTGAGGGATGGGAAAAAAGATTAAAAACACTAGAAAAGAAATAACCTAAAGTAGAATTGCTATGCTTATGCATAAAATTTCTTTAAGTATAACCCATTGATGGGTTCTTTGAGAGAGAGGCCTTCGAGAGAGGCCAGGATGTAGGCACCTCTGGTGAGGTAATGTTGGATAATGTAGGGGCCATGCCATAGTGACTCGAATTTTCCATGACCAAGGGTATCGTGAGTGATATCGTAAGTAAGGATGAGGTCGCCTTCGTGAAATGAGAGAAGGTTGACATGGAGATCAAAGGTGGCCTTTGACTATTTTTTAGCTGCCTCATTGTTCTGTAATGAAGATCGACGATCTTCATCCAAGGACTCTAAGTTCAGCAAGTGCTGCTCCATTGGAGTAGTGTCGGGTAATAGCTCAATTGCGGTGTGTAAGGTGGGAATTTCGCACTCGATGGGAAGAGTGGCCTCAACCCCATGGACTAGATGAAATGGTGTGAAACCAATGGCTGTTTTCACGGTCATACGGTAAGCCCATAGCGCGGAAAATAACATATGATGCCGATTGGTCTTATGTTTATTAACTGTGTGCTGTAACATGGTCTTGAGGACCTTGTTAACTGCTTCGACCTGTCCATTAGACTGAGGGTAATATGGTGAGGCAAACTCATGGGAGAATCCTAACCGAGATGAGAGTTCGATGAAAATCTCATTCTCAAAGTGTTTCCCGTGATTAGAAACTTGTTGGAGGGGTACTCCAAAGTGGGATATGACGTGGTTAAAGAAAAAACGTGCTGCTGTGTCAGCGGTATTGTTGATGGTGGGCATAGCTTCCACCCATTTTGTGAAGTAATCGACTGCGACGACAATGTATTTGTGTCCATTGCTGGAAGGGGGATTACAAGTCATGAAGTCAATGCCCCATTTGCAAAAGGGGCCAGCAGTAATGAGTGGGTGAAGAAGAGCAGGTGGTGCTCATGCTTTGTTGGCATAAAGCTGACATTTCTCGCATCGCTTCATGGCGTGAATGCAATCATGAAATAATGTAGGCCAAAAATAACCTGCTTTGATGATTTTCTGAGCAATGGACATTCCCAAAAGATGGCCCCCACATGCGCCGCTATGGCAGTCGTTCAAGACTCTATCGGCCTCGTCAATAGTTAGGCATCGATGAATAATGGTGTCGACCCCTCGCCGATATAAGATATCTCCAATGAGGAGGTAGCGAGGGGCCTGGTGGCGAATACGATGACGATCATCTCGTGAAAGGTGGTTACCGAACTTTTGAGTTCGGAGGTAGACGAGGAGGTCGCCATACCAAGGATCATCCAAAGTGATGTAAAAGAGATGTTCATCAGGAAATTCGGTATTGACGGGGGCACTGGTAGTGTCAGAGGGGAAGGCCGTGACAAGTTCAGCGAGGATGAGAGCTTTCTTTCTCTTGGGTGTTGAGAATTCAAGATCATACTCCTGAAGGATAATGATCCATCGGGAAAATTTGCCATTAATTTGACTACGACTGAGAAAGTATTGCATAGGGTTGGAATCTGCTACGACCTTAGTTGTGCGAAGCAGAATGTAATGACGTAGTTTCTGGACTGCGAGGACGAATGCAAGGGTTAGTTTCTCTTTATGTTTGTACTTCAAGGCTGGCCCAGAGAGGTTTTTACTAACATAATAAATGACATGCTCACGATCATCATCACCGATTTGAACGAGAACTCCTTCTACTGAGACAACTGATGCTAATATGTAGAGGATATAGTCGCGATTGTAGTCGGGTGCACTAATTAAAGGGGCATTGGAGAGTGCCATTTTAAGATCGTAAAATGATTTTTGGGCATGTTCATCCCAGTAAAATGGGATGTCGTGGCGTAATAAGCGAAGGAAACCGTGTGTGCGAGTGGTGTAGTCTGGGACAAATCGCCGTAGAAAGTTAGCTTTTCCTTGTAGGCTCTGGAGTTGACGTAAATTCTGGGGAGGTGGAATTTCTGTGATGGCTTGGACTTTGAGGGGGTCCACGGTAATACTACTTTGGGAAATGATGAATTCAAGGAGGCGCCCTGCAGTGACGCAGAATATACACTGGAGGGGGTTCAAGCGGATGTTGTACTGACGACACCGCTGGAAGATGATCCGTAAATCATCGAGGTGTTGTGTGCGTTTCTTGGATCGAGCTGTGAGGTTGTCCAAGTATGCAAGGAGGATGTGAGCCAGATCATGAAAAATGTATGTCATAGCCCGTTGGAAAGCTACGCCAACATTCTTTAAGCCAAAAGGCATGACGCGGTATGAAAAAGTATCGCAAGGGGTAGTGAATGCGGTTTTATATTGATCGGCTGGGTGAATTTGGATTTGATTATAACCAGAGAAGTCGTCCATGAAGGATAGAGCCTCGTGGCCTGCACAGTCGTCGATAATTTGATCGATGAAAGGCGTTGGAAAGTTGTATTTGGGACATGCATGATTGATATCGCGAAAGTCTGTGCAGACGCGGATAGTGCCCTGTTTTTTGTTAACAGGTACATGGTTGGAAACCCATGAGGTATAGGCGATGGGGTAGATGAACCCAACTGCACGTAATTTGTCAATTTTGGCTTTTATGTCCGCTGCTTTGGATGGGTGTAGTGGTCGCTATTTTGACGAACTGGTGTAATGTCAGGCCAGGTGTCGATGCGATGTTTGACAATAGAGGGATCAAGGCTAGGAATTTCTGTGTATGACCAGGAAAAAATATCCCGATATTCTTGGAAGAGGGCTTTATAGGTGGTGATTTCTTGAGGAGTGCAAGTGGCACCAATGGTGGTTTCCTCGACGACTCCATTTTTGATAGAAATGTTGATTTTGATGGTCAGGGAAATGTTGGCCATGTTGCCTTCTTCAAAAGCATCAGGGGTAGGAATGGGGTTGTTGAAATAGTCGATATGCCCTGATGGGATAAAATCCTTGGTTTCGACCGCGTATATGGGGTGTTGGTTAGGAGGCGTGGAGGCTTCCTGTGGAAAGAAGAGCGCTCAGTGGTGTAGTGAATCCCATGGGTAGTCGAGGGTGTTTAACTCTTCGAGTATTTCCTTGTCATAGTGGAATTGGCGGGAATACAAAGGGTCGTGACGAGTGATATCGATGACTGTTGTCATGTGGATGCCCCCTGGTGATGAAGAAACAGGGGGAATGATGCAATTAGGTTGCGATGGTTCACTCGACATAAACCAAATATAGAAGTATTGAGGAGTACCCGTGTTAGTGGGATGTAAAATTTCCATAGGGAAATGAATGGGAGAATTGGGGGGATTTGGGGGTGAATCCTCAGATAAGTCATCCAAGAACCACGAAGGTGTTGGGAGGGCCTCAGGTTCAGGAGAAATGATATGAAGAACCTCTAGTGACATGGTAAGGTCAACCATTGATTCTATAGGGGTTTGAATCAGGGTCAATTGGTGTTGCCTGTATTCAATGATCATAGGACACTGGCATGTAAAATGATCTACAGATTCACATAGAGAGCAAGGGCATCTCATACGTTCATTGACGGAAGTTGTGACATAATGGATGTCAGTGATGTTGGGTAGGGATGATGTAGTTGGATTAGGTTCATTCTGGAAGCTTTGGCGTACTGTGGCTAATGTCTGTCGGAAGCAAGGAAGTGCTAGGCAATGGTGGGTATAATGGCCATATTCTGAACATATAGCGCAAGTGAATTTGGTTTGTAGCTCTTTACTACTTGAGTGAGGGGCGGTAGAAGTAGTACTTGCTATAGTGGTGAGTGTTGATGGAGTTTGATTGAGTGGAATCAAGTTCCGTAACTCCGGTAGAGATGGGCAGTTGTTGGTTTGGTGTCCATATTTCTCACATAGCATGCAAGGGGGTTGGATGTGCGGGGGAAGTGGAGCTGTGGGCTCCTTCTTCTTTCTCTTACCCCCAGTTGTGGTAGGGAGGGTAGTGAGTGGGGGTGTAGAGGGTATGGTGGGAGTGAGTATGGGAATCATCATTGGGATTCCTTCCATTTGGGGGGGAAGGGATGGTCGAGGGACCATCTCTGGTGGATGTAAATACCAGACTGGAATTGCTAACACCATATTAGGGAGGGTAAGCGTTGCAGCTACTTGGAAACCTTGTATGTTGGGTGGAGGGTAAAAGAAGGGGATTTGAATTATGGCTTGGGGAACTGTCTCCCAAATTGGGATATGTCCTTGGGGAGAGGTGAAGTCATGGACTGCTGGAGTCGATGAATTCGCCAGAGGCTCATGAGGGGGGAGCTCTACGACTAGAGGGACGTTAGGTATTATAGAAGCCTCCCGAGGAGGAAGGGTATCCTCTATGTCAGTTCCGTTGGATGATACGATGCATACTTGATTAGAAGGATGAAGGAGTGGTGGTGCACCATGGTAAGTTCCTAACAATGATGGGTCTTTGAAAATTCTAGGACCCATTTCGATGAGTGGGTATGCATCATGACTTGTGTGGATGAGGGGGAGAATGTTATCAATGTTGGCAGAAGGGTTAGGCTCGTAATGGGAGACTTGGTCAATGGTAACAATCTTCCCGTTATGGGGGAACGTCATTGTTCGAAAGACGGAAGAGGAAAATTCCTTCATAGCGTACATGTAGCTACGACCGAACATGATATTATAATTGAGTGGGGCATCGATAATTTCAATGTTGATGAGAATAGTCTTGCCCCCGAGTTCTACAGGGACATTTTGGAAGAGCCCTTCAGGAGACGATGGTCATCCGTCATAAGCTCGTAAGGTAATGGCAGATGGTATGAGTTTAGGGGAACCAAGTTTCTACCATACCGATTTGGACATTATGCATGTGGATGTACCTTCATCGATGATGCACCGATGAACTGTAATGTTCCAAATTTTTATTGGGATTTGAAAAGCGATTAGAGCGGGAAGGCGAGGTTCTCCATTGTCGATATCAAATGTAATGAGTCGAGTAACTACGGGGTCGACTGCCCCCAAGGCAGAAAGTAATGATTTCCGCTGAGTGGGACAAGTTTGAAGGACTTCTAAGACTGACATGGCAGCCAAGGATTGTGCTAAGTCATCAACCAAACTATAATTATGAGCTACCCTAACCTTTGGGTTGTGGACATTCCTGTGCAATGGGATGCAAGGGATGTGAAGAGGTGGTTCTGCATTAGGGTGCGGGATCACCAATGGGGGTCCTGTTGGTGCGGGGATTGTTTCTGGAGGAATGGGAAGAGACTCAGCGGGTGCATGGTACTAACGATTACGTGTTTGCAGAAGGATTTCTTCCTCACTAGTGAGGAGGATGGTATGATTTGAGGGATTGTTTGGATTGAGATACTGGCCCAACTGAGGTGGGGTAGGCTGCGTGTCCTGTTGGGTGTTCATCACACCTTGGTGTGGAATGAGATTCTACAACACGACTGGGGGGGGTTGTTGCACATATTGTTGTGGGGCCTGCTGAGGGGAAGGCTGTGCTGGAGGATGTGGTAGACTGCCTGAGTCTTTCAGCCGTTTAAAATCAACGATTTGGGGGCAATGATGAGTATAATGACCGAAATCACCGCAAAGGGCACAAGGGAAGTTGGTTTTAATAGTATTGTTATTTCTTCCTTAACGCCTGTTATTATTACCCCCCTGGTGGTTCTGATTCCCTTGGTTCTGGTTTCCCCCAGTGGGTTGGTTTTGTTGGGGTTGGTTCCCGCCTTGGCCTGGGTTGTTATTGTTCCTATTCCTTCCTTTATTTTTGGCATTATTCGATGGATGGGTCAGATTTTCCATATTCAGCTGTTCAAAATTTTGATATTGCTGAATGGGAGAGGGTTGAAAAAAATTCACCCCAGCGTGAGGGTGTGGGGGGACCATGGGTTGTGGTGGACCAGGAAATGGAAAGTACAGATTGGATTTTTGATCCATAAGGTATGTAGGAAGGTGTGGCACTTTCGCTAGTACTTAAAGTATAAGCTGAGGTAGAGGGGGTACCAGAACTTGTCTGTATAGGGGGGTGTATTGAGGGTGCCAGCGGTGGCCCACTGATGGGTGGAGGAATAGCAACATGGTATGGATGTTGATAAGGGGGTGGGGGGTAATAAGAGGTTCCCTTATATGCCAGTGGATATTGAGGTGTGCCATACATTGGTGGTGGTTGGGGTTGAGGACTGTGGTGTGTGGTATTACCAATCAATCCGTTTGCTGAGTGAGACATCCCAGGTTTGTCTTGACCAAATGTCATGGGTTTGGGGAGATAAGGAAGTACTGTGTATAAGTACCCTGATTGTGAATAGATGAGGTCACATTGTTGAGCCTTCCTGATGGATTCTTCTTCAGATTGAGGGAAGGTGGAAGCTACATCTTTACCGAGGAGAGAGACAAGTGATCTGAGAAACCAGTCAAGACACTGTTGTTTGGTGGTTTCTTCTTTGCACAAACTACGTCATCTACGCCACTTGTGAATATGTTCAGTGATATGTGTGGCTGAGGTTTGTTTGAAATTAGAGAGTAGTTCAAGACCATTGTCATGGCGGATTGGTAGTTGAAAGAAGGTAAAAAATCCTTTGGCCAAGGACTCGAAAGTCGCATGGGATCCCGATTTTTTGTCTACATACCATTTGGATGATGGGCCAATAAGTGTGCGTTGAAATAATTGTAGTCTGATGGAATCATCCATAATGTTGTTGGAAGAGCACCATAGGTGGAAAGTCATGACATGGTTGGCAGGGTCATCACCTGCCTTTCCTTCAAATTTGGGGATGTCTGAAGGTAGTTTGGTGGGCATTGCAGGCCATGTGGGGTCATGCAATATAGGATCATTCATGAGTTTTCTTAGATCTGGTATGTTAAGAGAGGCCAAATATGGCATCTGCAGTGGGGGGGGGAGGATTAGATCCAACCATGGTGTGAGTGTGTTGTGAACCTGACCCTTGAGGGGGACTAGGTGAGTTGGTACTTCCCCCTTGAGAGGAAGTTGCCCCCCTGCTTCCTTGTAAAGGAGAGCGAGTGGACGGAGGGACTTGGGAAGTGGACCCAAGTAATGTGGAACCAAGCAAAGCTGATCCTAGAACAATGGCACTCACAGGAGTGTGTGAAGGTGTTGCTGATGAGTTGGCAAGACTAGGAACTCCCCCTAAAATAGGAGGGAGGTTTAGTAAGAATTTGGAACAACGGAGGTTCTGTGGGTCCCCTATGATGTCCAACTAGATGAGTGCATGTGTGCAAAATGTGATGAGATAAAAATAAACAAGGGCCTTTGTTGCAAATTTTGAACTTTACACAATATATATATCTAGATCAAAATGTAATCAGAAGTGCATCATACATAAAGTGTTTTGAAAAAGAGGCATATATGTGGATAAGTGGGCTTTTTCCGCGTGGGGAATCAAAGAAAAGAAATTCTCATGTCCTAAAATACATATCTCCCTTCCTCTCAAATAGCACTGGACCTTCCAACAGTACTCAACAGTGGGGTCTGAAGTCACCGGAAGAGAAACTAGTGAAGGATGAAATAATCAGTTATAATGAGGGGTAAAGGGGGCATATCCCAAAAGAGCTGGCGATATTTCCCAATAGCCACACAAAATCTGATCAAGGTGTAATTGCAACCCACAATTGCCACCTGGGTAGATGTCCTAAATTTTGGTCACTAGGTACCTCGGTCAAAGTGCGACATTTAGATTTTTGACCTAAGAAATGGGTCACGGGATGGATACCATCCAAGAGGTGGGTGCCTCAAGGGGGGACGCACAGAACAACTAGACCTCAGCCTTCAAACCTTCACGAGTATCTCCCTGCCTTATGGTGTTAGGAACACTTGACTTGGAGGATTTTCAATTCCCTATTTGTCAACTTCTATGGTTTTGACAATGTGAGAACCAGATAACGGGGAGTTATTTGGATGCCTATCCCTAAAATCCTACCTAGACTAAAAAATTTCTTTCGGCACCTCTTGTGGAGGAAAACTTAGTGAGTTTTCAGAAATTTTTTAGATGTAGTTGTTTGAGATATTGGGGGTGTGAACCAACCTCGTTGAAATTAAATGGGAGTGGATAGTTTCGTCAAGAAAAGGGTGGGGTGTTTCGGAATCCTTTTGGAGGAATCTTACTTTGACCTCCACGTTTCAAGAAGAAACTATGTGAGTGATAAGTGACTTTTGTGTGTGAATGAGTGAAAGTGTGCCAATGTTTTAATGAATTAGGTGTCACCTTGCTACATGTGGACTTTGCTTGGTCCTTACAAGTGTTGATTACCTAATTAACTAAGTGCCTTTGGTACAACCTTGCGTAATTCAAAAGTCCCTATGAAGCTAGCATGTGGACATGTGGGTCCGTTACTATTCCTTTAACTCCCTATTGTGATTTAATCTAAGAAAACATTTGAAACTATCCTAGATTATGATCATGTGGGCATGTATGGGCCTGTTACAAAACCTTTAAACTTCCCTAGTGATTTAATCTAAGAAAGTAAATTTCAACACTATCCTATCTTTGTAGCATGTGGGCATGTATGGTCCCGTTACAATCTTAAGATGTGTTTGAAAAATAAACTAAGAGGAGTCCCTAGAAGGGCTGTTGTCCTCTCCTAAAGGTTTTAATCTTCTTAAGGGAGATGAAATTGTCCCACAATCTTTTTCTGATTCTCAAGGTCGCTTGGAGGCACGAGAGAAGAGCATGCTAAGCGATTGTTATCCAACTTCTAGTCCTAATGCAAGTTAGATGTGATTACAAACGATTTCCAACTTATAGTTTTAGTCAAAACAAGCCATCCATGTGGCAAAAATGAAAGCAAAAGATGAAATAATGATTTTAAACCCCCTAAGTGCCTATGTGTTTTGACTAATCCCTTTATATGAAGAAGGGACTAAGTGTGGCGCAGCTTAAAACATGCATGAAATCACTTTTAAGGAGGCTAAGGGCCTTCCCCAAATCACAAAAAACTTTACAATGTGTAATTTTTGCACAGGTGCACAGGTCTCAGTGTAGACAGAGGTGCACTGAGCGCCTGTGCGCAGACTGAAATGAACTTGTGGGCGTAGGTGCGCAGAACAGAACTGTGACTTAGGCACATGTGCGCACGATGCGCATCTGTGGGCAAAAAACCCACGCATAGGTGACACACGACCATGAATGAAAATTCCAGATGGAATTCTCTCAATTCAACTTGGAATTGGATGTTTAGTAGGTCGGCTTGGGCCGGTTAATGCACCTGCAAGTTAAATAAACCAAAAGAAGAGCTAGAAAAACCCAAATGGGGTAGGAAATTGATACCTTTCCCCGGTGGAGTCACCAATCTGTTGCACCTCTTTCGTCACCTTAGTGAGAAGAATAGAGGTGCTTGCAAGCTTAGTTGGGTTTAGAGAAAGAAATATAAAAGAACAACTAAGAATTAAACTAAGAAATAAAACAATAACTAAACTAATGAACATAGGGACATAAGGACAAAATAAACAACTAGACCCATGTCACCAATGGTAAGGTTGATATTAGTGAAATAAAACACCAAGAAGAAAGAGGACTATGAGTCCCTTCTTCCTCCAAGGGAGGGCTCCTGGACCTCCATAAATAAGCTCTTCTTACTGTTATCACTGAAATTTCGTCCACACCTGGTTACAAGAACTCAACATCGTCAAACAGTAATGAAGTCATTCATGGCCCTGAATTAATATCACAACATTCAAAAAAGGTCAAAAACTATACAAAGTAGTGAAAAATTGAAGAGTGCTTTACAGAACTTGGGCGCGCGCGCACATGCGTGTAACAGGAACGTAGAAAGCACGCATACACGCACGATGCGCGCCTGTTAGCGCAAAAAGCCGTGCACCTGTTAAACGATGCATTTATGAATGTGGTCGACCTCCCAACCACTTATGGTTCAACTCCCAAGCCGATTTGACCTCCAAATCCAGGCTGGATCCGAATGGTGGGCTGGTCAAAGACCTAATAATGCCCTAAATGGCCTCTTTTCACACTACAAAGTAGTTACACAAAAGCCCAAAGAAATGCTATAAAAAGCCATGAATGCACCTCATTTTCTCAAGGAATTCTAAGTAATGTTATGCTGCCTATATTGTTTTAAGGACTCCATCCTTGACAAGAGCACATTGGCACCATTTCATTGAGAAATCCACCTCTCCATTGAGTGGATTTGCAAAGAGTTCTTTCATCACCATTTTCATTTTCTTTGTTTGTAAGAAGAGCTACTAGTGAGGGTCCAAGAGCCTTCCCTTGGAGGAAGAAGGGACTCATAGTCCCCTTTCTTCTTGGTGCTTTGTTTTCATCAATAGATCAAGCCTCAAACATTGGTGACATGGGTCTTTTTGTTCTTGTTGTCTCTATGTCCCTATGCTTATGATTTTAGTTTTTATTAGTTTAATTCTTACTTATAGTTTTGTTTTTCTTTCTCTAAATCTTTCCTCTACAGTTGTCCTGCTCAGCAGACCCAACTGAGATTGCAAGCACCTCTTATTTACTCACCAAGGTGATGAAAGAGGTGCAACAGATTGGTGACTCCACTGGGGAAAGGTATCAATTTCCTACCTCATTTGGGTTTATTTTGCTCTTCTTTTAGTTTGCTTAACTTGCAGGTGCACTAACCGACCTAGGCCGACCTGCTAACCATCCAATTCAAAGGAGAATTGAGAGAAATCCATCTGGATTTTTCTTTCTCGGCCGCTTGTCAACAGTGCGTGGGTATTCAACCCCACAGATGTGCATCATGCATGCATGCGCTTAAATGACAACCTTTCTCTGCGCGCATGCGCTTTTTGACTCATCTCTGTTTGTGCGCCTGCGCTTTATGCGCCTCTGTCTTCACTAGGGGCCACACATTTGAGAAAAATTTCACATTGTAAGTTGTTGGGATGTGGAGAAGGCCATTTTCCTTCTTAAAAATGATGTCAAAGCATGTTTTAAAGCAGCAACACACTTAGTCCCCTCATCATATAAAGGGGTTAGTCCAACACACATAGGCACTTAGGAGGATAAAAATCAATTTCCCTTCTTTGCTTTTTTGCCACATGGATGGCTTGTTGTGACTTACAATATAAGGTGGAAATCATTTTTAATCACATTTAACTCACATTGGGACTAGAAGTTGAGTTACAATCGCTTAGTATGCTCTTCTCTCGCACCTTCAAGCAACCTTGAGAATCAGAAAAAGATTGTGAAACAATTTCACCTCCCTTAACAAAGTTTAAAACCTTTAGGAGATGACAACGACCCTTCTTGGGACCCCTCTTAATTTTCTTTTTCAAACACATCTTAGTATTGTAATGGGCCCATACATGCCCACATGCTACAAAGATAGGATAGTGTTTGAATTTTTGCTTTCTTAGATCAAAACACTAGGGAAGTTTAAAGGTTTGTAACGGGCCCATACATGCCCACATGTTCAATCTAGGATAGTTT
>ML791594.1:126025-149480 GCA_009831015.1 Picea engelmannii
GTAATATGTCCCTTTCCCATAAAGATGATATCTCTTTATTACATGATTCCTTGATCACATGTATAGACTAGCTATTGAATACATTAATCTGCCTATACTTCGATTGGTTTGTTTTGTCGTGGTTTGGATGGAGCAAGAGCATCAGAGCAAAGCTTGGAACAACAGAGACTTAGGAAAGCGTTCATAAGGTATGTCCATCTTCCTTTATCTCTTAGTTCACTCAATAGTCTAGATATAGGGAAAGAGTAGTATTCTGTCTCATTTTGTTCTAGATCCAGGTGGATCTAGGGAGATCGGTTCGTGTCCGCACTTACGGATTTATCCATAAACAAGAAGGGCAGTTCTCATTAGTTAAGAAGGAAGTTCAACCTACTCCCAGGAGAGGACTCCTGTTGACCATACCTCTAGGAAACAAACAAAACAAAGTCTTGAAAAGGGAAGTGGATAGATAGAAGACCTACAACGCATGGTTAAGAAGCTGTCAAATGAAATCATAGACATGAAAAGAAGTGTAGGGGAAGGAAACCAAGGCCAGAGGCCCTATGAACCATTTTTTAAAAGAAATCCACCATTCAAAGCAACTGAGCCTCCCCCAAACAACTTAAACATCGACCTGGGAAATGTAGCATCCGACTCTTTTTGTACCTATCACCAAGAGAAACACTCTGAAAGAGACTACCCGCAATGGGTGCATGCCATGAATTTGATGGCCAACCGGTTTCTAGATGAGGTTTTCCTAACCGAAAAATCAAGTGGCTCAGTTATGAATATTGCTGATTAGGAAGAAGTTGATCCACCAAAATAAACAACTATGCTGATATGGGACCCTGACCTATCAATGCCTTCCGATGACCTATTTGAGGTTCAATAACCACCCGTAGAGGTCTTGGCTGTGCAAACACGAAGTAGGGGTAAGCTTGTCTCAAATGACCTTACTACGACCCAAACTTCGAGAGGAAAACCAACTCCCAATCACCCAAAAGCACCTTTTGTCCCCCAAAGAAATACTATAAACATCCATACACACGAATCACCCAAGCTAGACTACAACATAGTAGAATATTTGAAAAGGTTGAAGGAAAATATATTGGTCATGGACATGTGTAGAATCCCTTAACAAAAGGACTTTCTGTTACAAGCATTAAAGTTAGTAGAAAATCCTACAACAAACACTGACCAAGGAGAAAATTTAGCCCTCTCAGATCTAATAAATAAATGAACTATGAACGCCTGCTCTGAAGATAAGAAGGGAAAGCCTTTTGTCCCACCGTTCCTTTTGACACTTGAAGTCTTCAACATAAACCTCCATAAATGTTTGATTAACTTAGGAGCATCCTCTAATGTTATGCCATTGTCTATATGCAAGAAATTAAATGCAGTCCCTCTCAAAAGTGATAAACATGTGATACAACTAGACATAACCTAGGTGAAGGTTATGGGAGAGCTCAAAGATTTAATGATCATAATGGCGACACACCCTAAATTTTTTCAAGTAATTGACATCATTGTAGTAGATATCCCAGAAGCTTATGGATTTCTACTGAGTCAGGATTGGTCTGAGAAGTTAAATGGATACTTTAGTACAGATTGGGCTTACCTCTGGCTTCCATTAAAGGGACACATGAATATGATCAGGATCGATAGGGAAATATATCTAAAACATACGGTCACTGACCTAAAAACCCTTAATGAACCCTCATTGACAGATTTCCCTGTGTTAGGAAATTATTCTTGTGAATCCAATTTTGGGAAATTCTCCCCCCTCTCTTCTGATGTTCCTATTACTCAAAACTTCGAAATAAGTTTTCAAGAAAATTTTCCAAGAACAGCGGATGAAACCCTCTTTTGTCAGGAACCAGTGTTAGAAACCATGAAACATAAAGGATGAAAGGAGGAGAGTGGTAGAAAAAATGAAGCTGATGGTTTTTGCTCACAAATTTGGACCTTATACTTCGATGGATCTAAATTACAAGAAGGGTAAAGGGCAGGGTGCATCCTCATTGATCCAAAAGATAAACAAAATTTCTTGTCCTGTAGACTATAATTTGAATGCACAAACAACACCACCAAGTATGAAGATCTAGTACAAGGGATAAAGAAATAGATAGACTTAAGCATTAAATAATTGTAGGTTTTCAGAGATTCTGAAATCATCGTCAGACAAGTAAGGGACACTATACATTGCAACTCTCCCCACCCAAGGAATTACCAACAAGAAGTGCACAGAATAATAGAACGTTTTGAAGCCTTCAACATTACAACGATCCCCAGAACAAAGAACAATCTTGCTGATTCTCTGGCCACCACGACCTCAAGGCTATCACCTCCTGGTTCACTATGGATCTACTCTACAAACCATCGGTGCCCAACAATATTTCTAATTGGAAGGTCTTTCAAGGAGATGAATAGATCATAAACTTTTTGACCAATCAAGATAATTTTAAAGACTTGGCTATTGGCGATGAAGTGTTTCAGGAGCAATTGGCAGAAACTGATCCTCATACAGATCAACTGACCGACAAACCAATGTCTCACACAATACTGAAAGGGGTAGCCAATTTAGAAAACCTTTTTGACTTAAGGGAAAGATTCAAAGGGTCAACGAACAAAAAGATGGGGAGTTCCTGTCCCCTGTACGAAACTATAAATCTAGGAACCCCGAAAAACCCCAAGAATATAAATCTCGGCAAGACAGTATCTAAAGAGGAAATGAAGACCTATCTCAAAATCTCCAGATAATATCAAGATGTCTTTGCATGGTCCTACCGAGATCTGAAAACTTATGATACTCGTATCATTCAACACACAATCCCATTAAATACTAGAGTGAAACCCTTCCAGCAAAAGCTCTGGAAGTACCACCCATCCCTGGAGCCTCTCATGTGTCAGGAGTTAAAGAAATTACTAGATGCTAAGATTATCTTCCAGGTTAGACACTCTGCATGGGTAGCAAATTTGGTTCCTGTGAGGAAAAAGTCTGGGGAGATCTGCCTATCTGTAGATTTCATAAACCTCAACAGAGCTTCAGAAAAGTAAAACTACCTAGTCCCACCAATGGAGAAACTCTGGTAGACCGTGTCTAGATTTGAGATTTTCTCCCTACTGGAGGGTTTTTCAAGTTACAACCAAGTTCTAGTTTCAGAGGAAGATCGTTTGAAGACTACCTTCTGAACCAAGTGGGGAACCTTCACTTATAAACGCACACCCTTTGGGTTAATCAATGCAGGGGAAACCTTCCAAAGGGCCATGGATGTAGCATTTCGGGGACTAATCAACAAAAGTGTAGTAGTTTGTTTGGACGCCGTGACTGTGTATTCAAAGAACAAAGAAGATCACATCCAACACTTAACCCATATTTTTGAAAGGTGTAGGAAATACGGTATATCCTTAAACCCCAAGAAAACTATATTTGGTGTCGAGGAAGGTAAACTACTAGGTCATATTATATCTCAAGAAGGAATTTGCATAGACCCAGAGTGAATTAGGGCTATAACTCAACTTCCATTACCCCACAACAAAAATGCTATGCAATCCTTCTTTGGGAAAATCAATTTTGTGAGGAAATTCACCCCCAATTTCCCTGGAACTATCAAACCCTTGCAAAATATGATCCACAAAGATGATGAATTTAAGTGGGATGATGAACGAAAAATTTCTTTCAACAATATTAAGGCTGCAATATCTCAAGCCCCAGTGTTGCGAAGTCCCAACTTTAGCAAATATTTCATCCTCTACACTTTTGCCTCTAACCAATTATTAGCTCTAGTATTGAGTCAGAAGGATGATGACAATAGCAAGGCCCTGGTCTCATTTATGAGCACTAATATCCAAGGGGATGAACTAAATTACCCTTCTATAGACAAGTAGGATTATGCAGTATACAAGGCAGTGAAACAATTCAGATCTTACATCCTAAAGAACCATACCAAAGTCATCGTGACTCACCCTGCAGTCTGATCCCTATTCACTCAACAGGATATGGGGGAAAGAAGAGGAAACTATATGGCAATAGTTGAAGAATTTTATCTAGATATAAAACCTGATAAATTGGTTAAGGGACAAGGATTATGCAAACTGGAAGTTGAAGCCTAGGACCAAGTAAATGAGGACCCCAGATGGGAGAATGAATTGGCATTATTGTATGGTGAAGCTTCATACATCTCCCCAGGGAAAGAGTCTTGATATGAGAAACTGGCTTATCTCTTGCATCACGGGACTTGCCTAGAAAACCTAAATCCTAGGGAAAGGAGATCCCTCAGGTTAAAATCAACACAATATCACCTCATAAATTTGGTGCTCTTCCGTGTTAATTATGATGGGGTAATTTTAAGATGTCTCGAATGCAAAGATGCAAACAAGGTTCTGAAGGAGCTTCGTGATGGTCCTGCAGGTGGACATTTCGTAGGAAACACCATCGCCCATAAAATACTGAGAGATGGATACTATTGGCCTACTTTGTTCAGGGATGCTCATACATATGCTAGAAATTGTAAAACTTGTTAAATAAGTGCGGGGAGGGAAAAGAGAGCAGTTGTCCCAGTCCAACCTATGGTTGTCTCCAGGCCATTCGAGCAATGGGGGTTAGATATCATAGGAGAAATTACACCAAGTTCTTCAAAACATCATAGATACATACTAACTACCATAGACTATTTCACGAAATGGGTAGAGGCCATCCCTCTGACTCATGTAAATGAAAAGGCGGTGATCCAATTCATAGATCAATAACTGATCACAAGGTTCGGTATGCCTTCCGTCCTTCTTTTCAATAATGCCACTTACTTCTCTTCCACCCTGTTAACCGCATTTGCTTTAGACAAATGAATCATAATCATATACTCTGCAAACTACTAGCCACAGGGGAACAGAGTGGCATAATCAATCAATAAGAACCTAGTGAGGATAATAAAGAAAATAGTTGCATACAACCAAAGGAATTGTCAAAGTTCATTACATAATGCCTTATGGGATGATAGAGTAACACCCAAGGAAGCTATAGGGAATTACCCATACTTTTTGGTACGGAATGGAAGCCATTCTCCCGAACGGGCTATATCTTCTATCACTTCAGCTTGTTCAAGATTCTAGAGGACAACCCTCATCAGTTATACAACAAAGAATTGATACCCTCCTCATGTTGGAAGAAGAAATGGAGAAAGAAAAATCGAAGTTCATGTTGATACTGAGAGGGGGGTGAATCAATATCAAGTACAATTTTTTTTTTTTTTTTTCAATTTATACTTAAACCATTCAATTATATCCAATGAGAAATGGACAATGATATAAGAGTTACACCAATATGCCACAGTACACCACAATACACCATGCACAATATATGAGAAATAATCAATAGTTATTGTTTAAGGGAAGTAATGACTTCCAAAGGTAGCTACAACTTCCAAATATAAAGGGAGTGATAAAACTCCAAGAGGAAGATACAATCCTCCAATATCAAGAGATGTTTGACCTCTCCATCCTCTCCCCTTCCTTCCATCCAAGAATATATGAGAGATAATAAAACTTTACATTAAATCATCACCATCAACCAACCATCACATATAACCTGATAATGCTTCCTGAGACTTCTTCAACTTCTGAAATTCTTCAATTCTTGGAATACTCTAATACTATAGATAATATTACTCAATGTATTCTCTGAAACTCCTCCAAGTTTCACTCCTTGAATCCTCCCCAAAAATAAGTTATAGAGAGAATGGTGGACCTTATTCAATTCTGGTTTATTCAGGAGAGAGAACTTGTACAGAATGTCCCGTGCTCAATATTTAACATCATATTATGAAACTCGCACACAAGAAACTACATCCCATACTATTTCCAATGAAAATTTTCTCACTTTATTTGGATTTTCTATGAAGAAGTTATGACTGTTTTACCCGGAACACCTGTTTATGACTAGCTTCAGAACTGGTAAAAAACCCTATCTTCCAGAGAGTGTATCTCCATAATTGTACTTCATAAAGAGCTGAAATTTTTACCACATGTACCTAGGTTTGTCTTCTAAATAGAATATCAATTTCACCATCTGAATCATTCTATAAAAAATGTTATAGCGAAAATGGTAAGATGACCTGTAAATAACATACCTTAGAACACATCACCAAAAGACTTCATCCTCCCTTGAAATCTGGCCTTCTTTACTTCCAATTTCCTCTAAAATTTGACCTGTATATAAAATTAATGTATAATGATATGTATTTATACCATTTATGTCACTTCCTTTTAACATTAGGGCCGACCTGGCACTTTATTATTTTGTAATTCTTTTCTTTAATTATCTTTAGGGCCGACATGTACTTCCTTCTTCAATTCACTTTGTCATCTTCAAAAATTCATTTCTCCTCAACCATGAGGATTCATGTGACATGCCACATACCACCAAAAACAACATGATGTATAATATCCATCCATGGGTGTTGTATCTTCATGTGCATTTTCCTTCATGTCTAAATACCTTCATCAATCTTGCGGTCCAAAACCAGTGACTAGGGTTGACATCAATGACAACAACCAATCTTCCAACAATCTCCCCCTTTGTGATTGATGGCAACACTCATGCTCCCCCTATCATCATGATCCCAATTTATCTCCCCCTTTGACATCAATGACAAAGGGTGGGGCTTCTCCCCCTAACTTTAATGGCAAAAGGTAACTCTCTTCTTTGGGGCTGCTCCCCCTGAACATATAACACTTAATAGCACTTCAGTTTTATGGTCTCTTTCTTCCTTGGATATTTTTTCATGGTTTTAGGATGTATATGTTACTTGTTCTTCTTGTTGCAGTTGGAACCAATCTTCCCGAACCTTCTTATTTGATTTTGCATCTTTGTAAGTCAAACGTGAGAGTATATCCTTGATCACACATTTTACTAACACTGAGTAGATTATGCTTCAAGTATTCAACCAATAGGACATTCTTTGCTTTTACATTTTTTCTTCCAATCTATACTACACCTTCTACAAGTATATTGGCAAATGAGTCATATCCAAATGCAACATTTCCACCCTTTCTCTTCAAGATGATGAATTTGTCTTGATCCCCAGTCATGTGTGAATAACATGCACTGTCCATGTACCATTCATCTTCTTCTTTACATTCTTCAGCAGTCAATGCAATTCGACAATATTCATTGTTTGGAATATCTTTCCTTATCCATACTGTGGTTGGCATAGGGCCATATTCATTCATATATTTGCAATCTCGTGCTTTGTGACCAAGATAATTACATTTGTAGCATACAATATTTTTGTCCATCAATGGGGAAAATAAATTATAAATTCCGTTGACAAATCCACGATTATTTCCATATCTTCTATTTACACCATTCATGTTTCTTACATAGTTGTTCCTTTCATTGATTCTGCAATTAATTGCCTTATGTCCAAAATTTTTGCAAGTATAACAATGACCAAGAAAGAAATTTTGATACCTTGGAGTAAGTGACCTTCTTTGTGATGTAGTCCATTTGGGTTCACGATCTACTCTTCTGTAGTTTCCTTCATACTGATTGAAGCTTCTTTGATTCTTGAAGGTAGGAGGTCTTCTTGGATATTCATCTCTTTTGTAATCATTCATTCTTTCTGGTATTCTGGTCCACTTCTCATCAACTGTCTGTGTAGCTCTTTCTTCAACCTTCTTGTTGGTATTTTCATTTTCTTTGTATGAAGTTTCACCCATGCATCCAGGATGTGTTAATTATTTTGACACTTGAGAGTTTCTTAAGCTCTTCCTAAATGAGACAACTTCTTATTCAAGTTTCTCACAATCTTCTTCTTTCTTCATCATTTGGACATTCCTTACTTCTCCTATTCTTCTTTCTTATTTGAGTAGATTTTTCAAGGAAATGGTTTCTTCTCTTAGTTTCTCAAAGTCTTCTAATTGTTTCTTCAAGCTTACAATTGTCTTTTCACAACTACCCAATTCACTTCTTAGTTTTCTATGCATGTCTTTGAGCTTGCTATTTTCAATCTCAACATGCTTCAATTTTTTAAGATTCTCATCTTCTTGTTGAATAATTTCTGCTTCATGATTTTCTTCTTCTTCGTTGGACTTTTCTTCTTCAGTGTCATATCTTTTAATCCTTGGATGAGGACATTCAAATTCAACATGTCCTACTCCTTCACAATTAAAGAAAAAGAACTGACCTCTATTTTCTTCTTTGAAATCTAAGATGTTGTAATTTTCTTCAACTTCTTCTTCTTCTTCTTCTTCTGCTTATTCCCTTGCGTAAAGGTATTGTAGCTTGTCCCAAACCTCTTTTGATGATGCACATGATCCCACCTTGGATTTCACTGAATATTTCAATCCATCCATGATGGTATATATTGCCAATTTGTTGTTCCTTTTTGCTTCCTTCTGAGTTGTAGTCTTTGGTTTCTTCAAAGCATTGTATCCTGAAGCAACTGAGAACCAAACATCTGCCCCAAGATATTTCAAGTAAGTTTCCATTCTATTACTCCAGTATTCAAAATTGCTTCCATCAAATGGTTGAATCCCATTTGGAATGTTGTCTTCCATTTCTGCTTAGGATCTTCCTTCCAGTGGTTAAACTGTACTAAAGGTAACCTGCTCTGATACTAATTGTTGATACCGAGAGGGGGTGAATCTGTATCAAGTAATTTTTTTTTTTTTTTTTAAACTTATACTTAAACCATTCAATTATATCCAATGATCAATGAACAATAGTATAAGAGTTACACCAATACACCACAATACACCATGCACAATATATGAAAAATAATCAATAGTTATTGTTCAAGGGAAGTAATGACTTCCAAAGGTAGCTACAGCTTCCAAATATAAAGGGAGTGATAAACCTCCAAGAGTAAGATACAATCCTCCAATATCAAGAGATGTTTGACCTCTCCATCCTTTCCCCTTCCTTCCACCCAAGAATATGTGAGAGATAATAAAAATTTACATTAAATCATCACCATCAACCAACCATCACATATAACTTGATAATTCTTCCTGAGACTTCTTCAACTTCTGAAATTCTTCAATTCTTGGAATACTTTGATCCTGTAGATAATATTACTCAATGTATTCTCTGAAACTCCTCCAAGTTTCACTCCTTGAATCCTCCCCAAAAAGAAGTTATAGAGACAATGGTAGACCGTATTCAATTTTGGTTTATTCAGGAGAACAAACTTGTACATAATGCCCCACGCTCAATATTTAACATAATATTCTGAAACTCACACACAAGAAACTACATCCCGTACTGTTTCCAATGAAATTTGTCTCACTTCATTTGTAGTTTCTATGAAGAAGTTATGACTGTTTTACCCGAAACACTTGTTTATGACTAGCTTCAGGACTGGTCAAAAACCCTATCTTCCACAGAGTGTATCTCCATAATTATAGTGAATAAAGAGATGAAATTTTTATCACAAGTACCTAGTTATGTCTTATCAATATCATATCAATTTCACCATTTTAATCATTGTATAAGAAAAGTTATAGCTAAAATTGTAAGATGACATGTAAATAACATACCTTAGAACACATCACCAAAATACTTCATCCTCCCTTGAAATCCGACCTTCTTTACTTCTGATTTCCTCTAAAATTTGACTTGTATATAAAATTAATGTATAATGATATGTATTTATACCATTTATGTCACTTCCTTTTAACATTAGTGCCAACATGACACTTTCTTATTTTGTAATTCTTTTCTTTAATTATCTTCAGGGCTGACATGTACTTCCTTCTTCAATTCACTTTGTCATCTTCAAAAATTCATTTCTCCTCAACCATGAGGATCCACGTGACGTGCCACATACCACCAGAAAAAACATGATGTATACTATCCATCCATGGGTGTTGTATCTGCATGTGCATTGTCCTTTATTTCCAAATACCTTCAACAATCTTGCTATCCAAAACCAATTACTAGGGTTGACATCAATGACAATAGCCAATATTCAAAAAGTTCATAGCTCATCAGAAGATAGTTAAAAGGTGGTTTGATAAGCATAAGGCCAAAGAGAATAATTTTGAAGTAGGAGACTTAGTCCTAAAATGGGACAGAGCAAATGAGCCGAAGGGATAACATTCTAAGTTTCATAATCTATCACTCAGACCTTTTCAGGTAGCCGAGAAAATTGGGGTAGGTGCATACCGAATGCAAAATATGAGGGGGGAACCCGACGCCCTCTCGGTGAATGGCCAAGCCCTAAAACAATATTTTCGTTAAAAAAAAATGTGAGGTTGTGTTTTCATGATGTTTTGTTTTTTGATAGGCTGATTGCAGAGTTCAATTTTGTGTTTTGTTTCTTGTTATAATACTTATGAAATTTTGAAGTTTGTGTTTATAAATACAGTGTTTGACCTTAGTTCATGCGATATGATGAAATCTTTTCATGACTCATTGCTTACATACAACACAAGAAGCGCTGGGAGACCTACAGTTGTTTTAAAGGAGTTATTTATCTAACCTGTGCAGATGAACAACCTTGGAAAAGTGATGAAGTGTCCACCTGGTGGTTTGGTAAAAACATGAAGGGAAAGATGGAAAGCTATTAAGGACAACATGTGCCTTGAGACAAAGTTAGCAACAAATTCACCTTAACCATCTCATTTTGCAAATAATAGATGTCCTCCTCTCCGAATCACTTAGGGAATTCTCCCGAAATAAAATCAATCATATAAAATGAGTGCACAGTATGAGAGGGTATGCAGATAACTCCACCGGGGCTATGGACGCTCACTAGTAGCGGAGCAAGGTCTGTGACATCGGGGTGACTCCGTTGAGGCTATGGATGCTCGCTAGTAGTGGAGCAACACCGTAGCAAGTGAATGATGATAACTAAAATGATTGGTTCTAGTGAATTCTTTACTCGAATCTTTTCAAAGAGGGCGTGAGTCAGGGTTACATGAAACAAAGGAGAAATAAAGGTTGAAACCCCACAGGCAGACCCGTTTGCACCAACCAAGAAATTTCAAATGCAAGGATAAAAGAGACTCTGATAAAAACCATTTAATCTCTTAACCATATTTCACATCAACTGATCCTGAGGTAGGAACACAGATTCTTATTTCACCCAGTAAGTCGTCATTTGTTGAGAAATCAACACATCCTAAAAAGCCTTATCAATTTTTTTTTTTACTTTTTGGGTACCACTTGATCTTCTGCACTATCTGATTGGGTTTCATTTTGGGAAATGTTTTGTCTTTGATTATTTTCATGACTCTCATCACCTATTCATGTTTTCTTGAACTTATGAAACCCCATGACTAAAATACCTTAACACCTAAATAAAGAATTGACATCCAAACATTGCACCCAACATGCTCAGGTTCAACATCAGAAAGAATTCAAAGAAGAAAGAGGAACCACTCGGAAAACCACAGTCGTCAAGGGATAATATTCATTAGCATTGGAAGAAGGTAGTTCTAGTTTATGTAAGTTTTTTCACATAAAGGTTCGAGAGATAATCGATCCCCTTTGACATCGATAAAATATGACGAGGACAGACGTTAACAAAGGATGAAAATAAATTGTTGATAGCCGATGCCTGATGCACTTTATCGGGATCGGGGAAAACCCAAAAGGATCATAACAAACATTTTTACCACGATAAAGTTATCCCCGATCGCCGATCCCCGATGTGGTTTTCGACATCAGAACTTTTTCAAGGGAGCCGATTCGAGAGCGCTTATGGAGGATTATCACCGATCACCGATCCTTGGAACTTTTTCAGCATTGAAAAGATAAGGTTTGTTTTAGAACAAATAACTTAAGGAAAGTCCTGACTCTGACTAACACGAGCGAATTAAGTCACTGGTCTCCAATGCCCAATGACTTTACCAGGTAAGAAGGTCGTACGGTCTAGTTCTATCTTGAGTCATTTTTGGTTACCTAGGTCCTAGTCACACCACAAGTCAGCTTTGATGCATCATCAATGTATGGTAAGATCGATCGGCATTGGATATTTTACAGGAGAGTATCAACAAAAATTTTCATAGCATGACCCCGATCCCCGATCCACCCACTGAAGGAGCGACATGACAGGACGTTTTCAACATTAGATATGATCGAATTTTGGGAATTTAAGGAGCTAATTAATACTCGATCCTGCATTAGTTGCTATCTTGTGTTCCAATCAAAACAACCTTTTGTAATCAGCGATAGACCACATCACCACCCATGCCTCCTCCGTCAACCCACGATGAATTTAATTTCTAGAGATTCGACGAAAGATTTATTAAAAATTCACTCATAACCTGAATTGAATGGCTGATGTGACACGGTAAGATATTTCTTGTTTAAAATCTCTTGAACCGTAACGAAGTCATTCTGTGTGTAAGAGAACTTCATATCATCCAAAGGAGCAAGATGATAAAATCGAAGGCTGTATCGACCCCATGATAATCAAAATAACCAAGTTTTGACAAGCTTCAGAGGTATGTATCCTAGTCTGTAAATTCGCTGGCTATAATTTATATTTGTTTTCCAGATTTTTACATAGTCTCTAATTTTTTTCTTAAGTTGTAGGAACAATTCCACCGAGAAATCCAACCACTAGATTCTCTCTGAGAGCACCAAATCTAAAAGAACCAAAGACAGGCAAATGTTCTTCTCCAGGAACCGCGTTGCAATTGGAGTACATCTTTAGGCCGGAGCCTATTGCCAAGACAACAACAAAGAAGGTTTTCATCCAACCTTCGGCCTTCGGCGATATAGAGGCAAGCACCAGATCCAAGGTGGCGCTCCCACAGTGGGGGGATCTCTTTAACATGATCAAATGAGAAGAATACCCAGAATATGTCCCACACAATGATCCAGATGTAAGGACGCTCGACGACCAGGTGTTTCCGAACATCCGACGGTCATATCTACATGTGGTGGCAAGCAAAACCCCCATTTTCCCCTACAGAGAAGTCCTGAAGTGGCTCAATGACCACACAGATACACATAAATGTTTAATCAACGATGACACTAGTGGGTGTGTCAGAGTTTTCCTCCTGGTAGAAGTTCAAAAATATTACAAACTCAAAGAACAAGAGGAGCGACTAAACACATACTTCATGGTGAATTTCTATGAATGCCACAACATCAGCCAAGTGATGGCCTCATGGTGGAGGGAGGAAAATAATTTTCCAACCTGAGCATTGGCTGGTATGGGACAATTAACTTAAGGGATCCATACATCTATTTGATGGCTCTCATCTGCTGGTTGTACGGAGAGAAAGATTGCTCTAGGTTTTCTGAAGCATGGATTCCTTTGGCATACATAGTTGCGATCGATAGGTGCAACTTCAACTGGGGAGAAATAATCTCCAAAAAACTAAGAACCTGTGTGTAGCAGGCTCATACGCCGAAGGAAGGGGAAGAAACAACGTTTTACATGGATTCATATTTGTTCAATGCCATGTGTGCTAGGAACATCTTCAACAACATGAATCTGAGCTGGCATGTTGCAGAGCTCTCGGTCCATGTCTACTTAAATGTGCTATGGGAAAATAGGTATAAGAAATATTACTCCCTCATCTGCGATGAATTCATCACTCGAATTTATTTTATTCTTTTTAGGAAGGAATGCCCAAGGCTATCAATGACAACCAAGAAAATGATATCCAAGGTAGGCCATTGGTATTTGGACGAGCACACCACCTACATCAGGGTGTTCGGGGAAAATAGAGCACCACATATCCTACCGTCTCATGTCCCTGACTGACTTGTCATAGGAGAAATATGTTATCAGACCATCTTGCAAGGCTACAACGCCACCCTGGTCAAAGATAAGAAATGAGATTTCATACTCTATGGTTTCCATGTAGGATTCTATTTGGTAAAGGATACCTCTCAAGACAAACAAGAAGGGTTGAGCCAACCTGAATTCATATTCCCAACAGGTCGATTCTTCAAGAAAGATCCAAAGGGCCTAGTCTTGTAACATGCTTCACATGTGTCGTCCTACTAGCCGCATTCTCACAATAAGTTTGAAGACGAAGTCTTCACAGAGAATGCTCAGGACTGGGACGAGGTGGTGCAAAGGATGGAAGACCCAAGAATGAATGAGTTCAAGGCCATGAGCATGGATGAACATGCGACACTGATAGAGGAGTTGGCTCAAGAGGCCCTTAGAGCCAGGGAAGAAATGATAGTGACAGAGGCAACAAAGATGTAGAACATGGGATGGTCTTTGACACCGGAGGCACATTGAACGGGATTGCTCCTAATGGAACAAGCACAGAGAGTAATTGAATAGCTACAGAACAACCTAGACCTCATATATATGACAAGGGTTCCTGTCGACAACCCAATCGAAAGCCGAGAAGGACCAAGTGACCCAGAGATGATATAAATTGGATAAACCATAGGGTCATATAACCCTGATGTTTCAATGCCACAAGTCGGATCACCTAGGGGTGTTTCATATTATCCCAATATAGAAAGGACATTAGGGAGATAAAGTGCACCAAACCCCCTACATGACTTAATAAATATCTATTATGATGAGGAGAGTTCGAAGGTTTCCCTGGTGACTCCGGTACAAATCACAGAGGAAAAGGAACCTGAGAAAGCATCTTCCCCAACTCACGATACTCAAATTCAAAGCCTTCCATAAAGTGACCAAGAGGTCAAAAGTGTCGTAGACACTGAGATACACAATGCACCAGGGACCCAAGTGGATAGCCCGAAGGACGAGCTAGGGTCAGGCGAACCAGAAGAACAAATTCCACAGCAGGAAATCAACATCTCAACAACTGATTATCAAGTAAGTACCGAGACTTCCCCTGATGCATCCATTTTAGCTAGTACTTTACCTCCCGATGAGAAACAACCAGAGGCCAAAATTTTGGAACACACAAAAGAGGTTCAAGAACCCAGTCTTGAACAAATATACATTGTTGGGAGCCTGGGAAACATGCTTACATGGGGAGAGTAGAAAATACCCGAACCCATGGATGAGGTCACTGATATACAAGCCATTGCCTACTAATGAATGAGGAAAGCCATCATGAAGAGAACCAACAAGAAGAGAAGGCTTACTCTGGACAACTCCATCCTCATCACCATAGAGGAAAAAATGATTACCACGGAGCATGCCAAGACGTCCGATCTTATCGGCACAGGGATGGCAATCACAGATACCACTCTAATTAGAGAGAGGAAGGATGAAGAGGATATGGCCGCTACGCTGAGGGAGTTGGGGAATCTATGCCATTTGGTGAATTATTATTAGGACTCCACACAGGTCATGATGTTCTTGAGAAGCGAATTCTAGGATTCCTACAGTAAATTCATGAATGAGTGACACGTTTTCACTGCAGGGATATTCGATTTCCAAGAAGACACCCTCATGGCACTGGCGATGTATAAGGACATGGAAATATTGTATGAGAAAGCACACCAAGCAGTGGAAATGATCAATTACATCAGCATGGTTCAATAGGGCCAAGACGCTGAAGAGCATGACATTAAGGTACTAAGGGATAGTAGTATCGACCGCATAAAGAAGTCAACCGAATACTGGGTGAAAATGGCCCAAGAACCTCATTAGGAAATCCAAGAGAAATGGGCCAAGTGAGAAAGGATTTGGACCAAGATCAATCAAGCGATGAGAGACATCAACCTTCTAGAATTTGTCACACCCGATGACTTTGTCGACTTGCATGACATAGTCAAACTACATGTCGAACAAGACTCATCATGGGCTGCAGAGATAACAAAGGTGGCGAACTTGGAACCAAGTAAAGTACAACAGTTCATGGATCACCCAATCAAGGATCAGACAATTTTTCATCAGTTAAGTGATAAAGTAATCAAGTATCAGACACAGGCAATGGAGATAAAGGAGATCCTTTCAACCCTGATGGACCAACACATATTCCTGTACGCCAACACATGCAAGAAACTCTTCGTCAAATGGTCAGAGTATGAGAAAAGTCATCCACTCAAGTGAAACCATTTGATGACTCTTATAAGACTGAGAGATGAAAGCGCCATGTGGTGATATTTTGTTTTACTTAGCTTTCACTTTTGATAGTTATTTTTAGTTAATAATATGTCATAAATAAGAGGATCGACTTGTTAGAAGAGGTCGATGGTTTTTGAAAAGACCCTAATTTTTAGATTTGTAAAGAACTATTTCAGAGCTACCTTAATTGAGAAGTCTTGTTTAGGACCAGAGACAAGGTTATGTTCATTTTTCATCAAAAGCGTGTGTGATTGGATCTGGGGAAGAATTATTTCTAATTTTATCTCATGAATGGACGCTGTAACTAGTAAGAGCCTCTGAATCTATTGATAAGTTATCTGATTCAATATTTTTATAGTTCTTGTCTCTAATGATGAAAATTAAATCATTGTGTTAATGTGTGATCAATGATTAGAGCTAAGGAAACTATTTTTCTTGCCATCGTTTATTACATGTATGTATTCTTCTGATAATTGTATCTCAGTCAATGATTGGAACACCAACAAGTTAATGTATTAGTACTAGACTTGTCATATGTGTAAGAATAATTGTTTGTATGCTTGAGCACGAGGGTTATCCCAAGCTCAACCTTCTTCAATAGTTAAGAATTTCCCCTTTGTTACCCAGTTGGTTTATACCAACATTTACCTTGTATTGGTTCCACCTATAAGAGAAAATACAAAAAAGAGAACGTTCAAACTGAAGGAGGAGATTTCACAAGAAGACATCTTGTTAATCACTACGTAAAGACCATCGATTAATTGGTTGGATCACAAGATCTGGAGAACCATTCCACCATCAAACACTGTAGAGTCTAATTGGGCCTCGGTGGAGGGTTTGGTTCCTACTGTTGAGTTAAAGGGATTTAGGACCCCTCAATAGGGAGGTCGCTTGGGCTAATGAGAGTAGTTTTCCTCACAGTGAAATTAGCTCGAGACCCAACTCTCTATACCCTGACCTCGTAGGGGACCTGCTATAAGAAATGACATGGAGCAACCTTATCTAATACCACTAATCCTAATTATTTTGAGAACAACATGAAGATAAAAATATAACCAATGTATAACAAGGAAATACACAGAGATAATGCGGAGAACACAAAAATATAGTGAAACCCAACTTCTATTGATGAACAAGAGACTAAAAAACACCGTAGAAAAAAAATGGGCAGAATGGGGTAGCATATCTATGAAAAGAAAGAGATGTTGGCTACGCTTTATTCACAACAAGATTTACATCACACTTCATTGCATGCTTAAAGGGCCACCTTCACCTCAATTATATATGAGAGAGCGAGAGGAGAAAAATTCCCATGATGCATGTGGGATAAATTGTACTAAGTTTATAAAATTCCATTGGCATGTAAAACACTAGGACTTCCCAGGCGGTCTCCCATCCCAATACTACTCTAGCCTGAGTGCGCTTAACTTCAGAGTTCTAATGTGATCTGATGCATTAACGCTATGCTATAGGCATGTACATAAAACCACTAGGAAATCATTACATGATGTCTGTAATTAAAAAATGAAGATGACATTACATTGCATTCCCCATCAAAAGGGTGAATATCATGGTTTATCAAAACCACAAGCTCAAAATGGTGATTCCGTGGAAAAGGTGGATGGCCACCGAGATCCATCTGGATCATCAAGGGTTCGATTCGTCTATCACTTTCGATTTTTCACAGAGTTTTCTCCTATCCAGTGCTACTGTGTGCAGGGTTTGTATAAAATTTATTGAATATTTCATTTCCAGGGTGACTGGATTACGATGAACAGGGGGTAGGTGGTTCCAAGGAAAAGTTGTGCTCCATTAGGTTCATATTAAATTTCTGGTAGGTGATGAAACTATTGAAGATGGAAAAAAAGAGTGTGAAATGTCTCTCCTTAAACCACCCATGGCCAACTGTGGCATATTGTGTCCAAAAATACTTGACCTATGAAGGGAAATATAGGCTCTTGTTTGGATATAATTTCAAATTTCTCTCACACCTACGCCATCAACAATTAATCAATATCCCTTATTTTTTGTTGAAGAGCTTACAATGGGCAACACAAAATGTTAGAGGCACTAGAAATCCCATTTCAAGTGTCACACACCATGGGTTGATAAAACTGTTGGTTTTGGATGCCCTTGTCTAGGACCAATCAGAGATGGGAAACCTTCTTACAAAGAGTTCCGCAAATTCAAAGAATATATAGGGTTGAAGCAATTGAACAACAAGAATAGGAATCAATTGAACAACATGAAGATGAAGCAATTGAGAAACATTAGGATGACTTTGACAAACCCAAGAAGGAAGAAAATCCCTCGTCCTTTATTCAAATTGACAGTGTTATTGAAATCACTAGTGAATATACTCCAAGAGAGAAAATTCGACCATGCCCCATTATTGAAGAAGGTGTTTCTGGCACATGTACAAGTTCATCCACAAGGAAAATAGAAAGACATATAACAACCGAGATTTTAGTATCTTTTTCAGAAATTCCAAAGAAAAAGAGGACAAGATACACTATTGTAATAGAAACAACAATCTCTTAGGATAATATTGGTGCTGATACATAAGAACTAGTACTAGTAAGGCCAACAATTGCTACACAAGAACCAAACACAAGGGTTCTTGGTTTCAAAGCCACTAGTACACCCACCAAGGGAGAAGAAATAGGTTCTATCACACAAAAACCAACAACAGAAGATATTACTGATGTCACACAAGAACCATAAGTGGGGAAAATTGTTGAAGAAACTTCTCGTGAGATAGAGACTGCTACACCACAAGAACTTGCTATAGAAGCAGTCTCCCATCAAGACTTTGAAGAATGTTTTTTAGAATTAGGTGGAGATATTGTTGATAGTCCTCTGCACAATTTTCCAAATGAATAATATTTAGCTACAAGAGTTTAGGAAGAACCTGCTATAGAACTAGCCATGCAAGCAAGAAAAATGATGCCCAACTTTTTATCAGGTAAGCTACACATAAAACCTTCCTACTACATTATTCAAAAACAAAATTATAAATTGAGGAAGGAAAATAAAAGATTAATATAGAAATTGAATACCCTTAGGACAAATTTATAAGAGAATAAGTCTCATGTAGGATTGGACACCCTTGTTGTAACATCCCCACTATAATCCTCAATTTAATTAATGCTTAATGTAGATATAATGTCTGGCTACGACTAAGTGATGTATATGCAAACTGTATTTCTGTTTTTTAATAAATAAAATGTGATGTTGGTTGTTGGGGGATATGGACAGATATGGGGGTTGAATCAATCCACAAGAGAGGGTAGGGTCTAGTAGAATGTCTAAGAGAGGGGTCCAAGGGGGAATTACCCATATCTATTGATTCAATCACTTCCTAAAATTACTATTGGCATATGAACCTTCTAATTTTTGATTTAGTGTCCCCAAAGCCATTCATGAATACATGTAAGAGGGTGGGTGTGATAAGTCACATCTCATAGTTATTGGGAACATGGGGTTGAGTACAATCAACTTGGGGAAGTGTGTGAATCAAGCAAACGAGACAACAAAGAGGAAATTTGTATGGGCAGTTACAACAGTTTTAGACAGCTAAGTTTTTACATGAACAAGAATTAGAGAACAAAAAGAAGAGCTTCAGAGATGGAGGAACCATGGAGGGTGAATTATGGAGCATGCTGGAGAATTTTTGGATTGTTTTGGAGCTAAAGACTAAAGAGCAAAGTTGTCAGTCCTATTACAACAATTTTAGACAACCAAGTTTTTACATGAACAACAATTAGAGAAAAAAAAGAAGAGATTGGGAGATGGAGCAACCATGGAGGGTGAATTATGGAGCATGCTGGAGAATTTTTGGAGTGTTTTGGAGCTAAAGACTGAAGAGCCAAGATGTCAGTCCTGAAGAGTGAACTCCTGTGTCAGTTTCACTATAACAACATGTGTTTACTATTGTTTGTTGAAATTTTTATTGGTAGTGAGTTCCCTTGAGTTCCTAGTGGAGATATTCCTGGTTACTTGTGCTAGAGAGACCCTGTTAAATGAATGGGATGCCCAAGGGACTAATATTAGTGAAAGGGTACATTCCTTGGGCTGGGTAGGTCGAGAGAAAGAGAGCTAGTGGAAAATCATAATAGTTGTAGGAGAATACCAATGGGTTGTGGGATTTCTATGCTGTGAGTGGACAATGACATACCACCCTCTTTTGAGGATTGTGTTGGTTGTGGAGCCCGATTATCTTCCTAATTCATATGCAGGTCAAAGAGAATACAGGATTGTAATTTTTGTTTTTTTGCAATTCAAATATTATAATTTCGTAGTCAATCCAGACCGTTCATTATAAGGTCGCATATATGACATTAGAAGTTATGTTAGGTTTTTTTTCCCTAGAAGGAAACCCTCTTTTATGAGGGAATTGTATTGCACCAATTTATCTAGTGGATGTATCCCACACTGGGTGAACCACTTATATTTGTGTCTCTATTGTATTATGTATCTTCTGTGTTTTATTTCTGCATTTGTTTTATTTTATTGCTCCACGATCATGTTTTTCTAACAGATGTCTAGCCCTAGTTCGTGGGTGAATTTCTATTAAGATTTGGAACAACAAGTCTATGGTTGGGTGAAACGTCTGTCCCAAGCATCTAGTTGCATAATTGAATTAAAATATAAGCATTTTATTTGCTGTATGTGTCACATTTTCGAGTTAAATTGTTGTGCATCCACTATGTGTTTAAAAAGGATTTATATATTGTTGTATTTGAGTTTATTAGCTGCATATCATGTTTATTTTAGAATGTTGTAGATACATTTAATTAATGGTAACAAACAATAGTTAAATATGGTTGTAATTTGTCACTGGTAAGCTACAAGAAATTAGTTATCATTTTTTTTTAATTTATGTGTTTTCCGCACGTAATGGTCCTCATTTAGGATGGGGAATTTTACATTATGGTATCAAAGCCTCTATTTCAAACAATGGGATTGTATGGGCCATGACACATGTGAATTGGGAAAATCCATTGTTACATATTTCGGTTTGTGTGAATTTGGGGGAAAACGATGAAAAATCAAAGCGAAATCCCCAAATTTGTGAGCAAATTCAGGTTGGATTTTCCTCGTAACCTTTGAAGAGAGGTTTAATGGAGTAAATATGTAGAGTTGTAGAGTTAAAATTCGACTTGGAAGGTCAAATTTCACATTTTAATGGTCGTTGTAGAATTTAAGAGAGTTTGATCAATCAACGACTGAGATTGCGTTTGATCTCGAGATCAATGAACAAGATTCATCGTGAATAATTTAAAAAACTAACAAGGTTTTCAGAGTTTTGCAAAGGAAGTAGATCAAAAACCATGATTTGTTTTGAGTGTTTTCAAAGGAATATAATCGACGGTCTGGATTCATTTTCAGCCGTTAGTAAGTTGGAGCTGATCGACGATCAAGATTTTCTTTCGGAGCTTGGAAAATAGAGAAAATTGACGGTCAAGACTTGTCGAAAGAGCTGGAAAACATTTGATGGATCAAAGACCAAGATCATTTTGAATGATAGATCAACGGTCCAAATCCATCTAGGATTTGATCAAAATTTCTAAGTGTTGGATTTCATCAAAATAATTTACCAATGGTCGATGGTCGGATTGATGAATTTGGTGAAGAGTTTGGTTCGACCAAAGAAAATCTTCGATTGCCAATGGTCGATGGTCGGGGATTGATAAAATTAGGTGAAAGTTTCATGCGTCCAAAGGAAAATGCCGATCACCGATGGTCGATGATCAAGGGTCGGCATGATTAGTGCGATGTTTAATTCTTCCAAGAGAAGTTGACGATTGTCGATAAGGAAAGGGGAGGGTGACATGTCATGCCAATTCAACATCCACATGCCATGCCACATTAGCTAAGTTGATTCCTAAGGATGATGTATCATGCCATGTCATCATCTATGTGTCATGCTACATCAACATAATTTCCACGTCAGTGAAGAGATGGTTGATCACCGATGGTTAGGGTTCGATGAGATTTGTGGGAAATCTTGGTTTTCCAAGAGAAATGACCGATGGCTAATGATCGGGCATTAGGGAGATCGATGAGCAAGTTGGTTTACAAAAATAAATCTCCGATTGTTGATGTAGTGTTGGAAATCAACGGTCCAAATTGTTTTAAGTTTCCAATCGACAGTGGAAATTGATCCACGGGGTTTGGAAAGGATTAGCAGATCAACAAATCAGATTTCACCCTATTTGAGATCGACACATCATGTTTAAAGACTATTATAACAGTAAAAAAGTCAATTTTCTATGATTTTTTTTGGGATTTTTGAAGGTTTTAAACTTGCATGGTGATTTTGATGCCCTGAATAATGTTTCTAGGAAATAAAAATCCATTAGAATATACTTTACCTTAGGTACAATATGTCTCTATAGCTTAAATAAAACAAGTCAAAGAGATCTATTCAACGAGTTACTTTGGGTGCAAAACATAGCTCGTATGAGAAAGTTACAATTGAAACAATAAGGGTATAAATTTCGGCACCAGTTTACTTCTAGAGGGCATAACTCCTTGCTCAGAAGTCTGTTTGGGGATAAGGAGCTATATATGGAAATCTTATGAACCATAGAAGACAACCTTGGAGCCATATTTGAAAATTGGGTATGTTAAAATGTGCAGGAAGAAAAAGAAGATACATGTAGCATACATGGATAAAATGAGAAAAACAATTTAAACTTCTCTTGGCCATAACTTTGAGCTTGGAGCTCAAATTTGAGAAAATGAATAGTCACTGGAAAGGTATTGAGGAGGAGAATACATCTATCTACTCATAATTTTTAATTGGGTGCTAAAATTTCTTAGAAAGTAATAGAGTAAATTTTGTAGCAGTAGTTGAGTGGAATTTGCAGCATATGAATGTTGTAACTTTTCTCTCATAACTCAAAATGAGGCACGGGTACAATCATCAGAGAGTTGTTTGAAAGAGGAAAGCGAATAAGGATTCAAATTTTGACTTAGTGCATTGTTTCCTCCATAATTTGAGATGAAGAATGTTAAGGTCCTAACCCGCACATAGGTAGATCAATGTATTCGGATGTAATAAAGGTCAATATTAATAAGACCTTTCAATAAAATAGAATAAGGCGGATGTAAGAAGACCTAATAGAAGCTTCTGCTTCTAGAAGGATCTTCCTCTAGATGCTTCTCTTAATAGACATATTTAGTATAAATAAGGGTCGAGGGTATGAAAAACCCTAGCTTGGATATTATTGTAACAGAGCGCTGCTCCACTGGAGGTTGCCCCCTCGAAGAGGCCTGTGAACATTGCTATCTGATTCAAAGTGCTATTTCTATTGCTATTTCGTATATCATTTCTGTGTATTGTGAAGATTATGATGGATATTTTATTGTTATTCTGTCATTTCTAGCATTTCATTTCTGTTCTGCATATTTTATATATCTGGTATCTTGCAAGTGGTATCAGAGCACTTTCCTTGGCAGAATTTGTGGGTATTTTTTTTTCAGGGTAGAGACGTATT
>ML791594.1:163423-182690 GCA_009831015.1 Picea engelmannii
CAAGAAAATTAGCAAGGTCATTCAACCTAAAATGAGCACAAGACTGCATATTTGTTTGGGAAAAGGCCAAGGCAACAACCTATACAATGTTGAGGTTGTGAGGAAAATCACTTGTATAAGGACTTCCCTCACAAAGGAGAAAGCATGAGGAATGTCCACAATATTCAAGAGGATGAAACAATGGAATACATGGGAGAAAACATGCTAATGATTAATGCATCCTTGGACAACAAGCAAGCATAATATCAATCCCTGATGATTGAAGTGGAAGGTAAGATTGATAACCAACCCATAGAAATTATAATTGATTCTGGAGCTAGCCATAGTTACATAAAATCTAACATTTTTGAAATATTTCACTTGCAAAGGAGTAATCATAATAAATATTGGTTAGTTCAGTTAGCTATGGGGACTAAGAGGAGGATCAATGAGCTAGTTAAATATTGTCCAATAGACATGAATGGACTCGTCAAAAAGGTAGATGTAAACATCATACCATTGGGTTCATATGATTTTCTAATTGACATGAATTGGTTGGAAAAACACAATGTTGTCCTAGACTGTTACAACAATACAATCACCTGTCTTGATGAAGAATGGATGTAAGGTAAGGTTAAAGGCATTCCAATAGTTGTAGTTGTTAGAGAAATTTTAGCTATGCAATTGAAAAATATTTTCAGGAAGGGATATCATATTTTTGCAGCCCATATTGAAGAGACATCCAAAGAAAAAGTGGCAAGCATTGAAGACCATCCAATATTAATAGATTCTGAAGATGTTTTTGGGGAAATCCCATTACTTACATGAAAGAGAGACATTGATTTCTCTATTTATTTGGTGCTAGAAGTTGCGCCAGTGTCCAAGACACCATACAAAATGGGCACACCAGAGTTGCAGATGCAACTTGAGGAGTAGTTAAAGCAAGGGTATATATGCCCAAGTGTGTCACCTTGGGGAGCCCCAATTATTTTTGTGAATAATAAATATGGAACCTTAAGTCTGTGTATTGATATCAAACAACTAAATAAGGTCATGATAAAGAACACATATCCTTTACCAATGATTGATAATTTATTTGATCAATTGAAAGGTGCAAGAAAATTTTCCAAGATTGACTTGAGATCAGGCTATCATCAAGTGAGGATAAAGGAAGAATACATCAACAAGACATCATTTAGGACAATATATGGACATTATGAATTCACGATAGTGCCATTTGGGCTATTAAATGCCTCGACAATTTTCATGTGCCTAATGGATGGAATGTTTAGGGAGTACTTGGAAAAGTTTGTAATTGTGTTCCTAGATGATATAATCATCTACTCTAATTCAGAAGAGGAACATGAACAATATTTAATAATGGTGTTGCAAGTTTTAAGAGAGCATAAATTGTATGCTAATATAAGTAAGTGCATCTTTGATCAAACTAAGATTCATTACTTGGGGCATATAAATTTGTAGAAGGGATAAAAATTTATCCTGAGAAGATAGAGGCCATTAGAGGATGGCAAACACCAAGAAATGTGACATAGTTCAGATCATTCACGGGTCTTGCTAGTTATTACCAAATATTCATAAAATGATTCTCAAAGATTTCAATCCCAATCACTCCTTTCCAAAATAAGGGAGTGAAATTTGAATGGACTCCCAAGTGTGAAGAGAGGTTTCAACAACTGAAAGACATCTTGACAAGTGCGCCAATATTTAATATTGCATATATGGATGAAGAGTTTTTGGTGTGCACAGATGCATGCAAGGAAGGGATCGATGGACTCATCACCCAAAAATATCATGTGGTATGCTATGCATCCATAAAATTAAAAGATCATGAGAGGAATTATGCTACACATGACTTGGAATTAGGAAAAATTGTACATGCATTAAAAGTGTGGAGACATTACCTCATGGGGAGGAACTTTTAGCTAAGGACAAACCATTGTGGTCTGAAACATTTGTTTGGACAACCAACATTAATTCTTAGACAAACTAGATGGCTCAAATTTATGAGTGAATATGACTTTGAGATTAAGCACATCAAAGGCAAAGAGAATCAATTGGTTGATTCACTCAACATGAGAGCTCATGAAATGAATATTGAAGCCATTAGCATGTACAAGACTGATTTGAAAGATACAATTATTTCAACAACAAATTTAGATAAACTCTATTTGGAAATAAAAGAAACACTACAAGAAGGAAATTTACAACATAAATTTAAAGCTTTTGAGCTAAAAGAAGATGAAATTCTCATGTATATAGGAAAAATTTATGTGCCACATTTTAATGAGCTGAAAAATACAATGCTGAGGGAAATGCACAATGTGCCATATGTCGAGCACCCAAGATATCAATAGACACTTGCAACTCTAAGAAGCCAATATTTTTGGCCTAGAATGAAGAAAGAAGTGGCTAATTATATAGCTAGATGTCTAGAATGCTAGAAGGTGAAGATAGAGCATAAGCATCCAACTGGGTTATTGTAGCCTGACCTGAAAATGGAATGAATTTGTTTCCAATAGATATTTAAAATGAAGAAGACTTGTCTCTTTAAATTGCAAGTGTATAAATGGTCTGTGTTTGGGTAATTGGATCAAGTTACTAACACATAATTTCAATTATTTTTACTTAAACAGGAGCATCATATCAGACCGATAAAAACCATCAATAATGAACACATAACACAACAAATGATAAAGGAGTTCACCCCTCTCTTGGGATACATCTCCTTGTCCAACTTTCCTTGGATAATTTTCATTATTCTTAAAAAGTGATATTATAGTGCTCAAAATACAAAATAGATGGCTCCAATGGCTTCAGAATGTCCAAACACCCCTAGCTGGGCTTTTCCGGCACCTGGGTTGGACAAAAAATGAAGAAGTTACACCTCTTGGAAGTTTTCCCCTTCAAGCTTGTTGTACCTACTCACCAAAACGCACCTATGAATCACCAACCTGGCTCCCACAGAGTTACCAGGCCTAAAACCTAGCACACACACGCATCCCGCAAAATTAGGCATTCTGTCGAACAATTAGTGCGAATAATGCCCCTTAAAGCAGGGGTGTTGGTCGCATGGGGGGTCATATGGCCATGTCCTAGCACCTATATTGGGGCAATTTGCAAGAGTGAGTCTGGTGCTAACAAGTGGTGGGTGCGTGGAAATGACCGTTGGTGTGTTAAACCCCCACGCCAAACTTTACAGAGTGGTCGCATGGTAGAGTGATAAGAACTGAGGGTTAAACTCCATTCATAACAGTCCATGTGCCAAAAGGTATGAAAATGGGTCGTATGGTGTGGTCGAACCATGGGATAAATGCTGCAGTGGTCCGCACTCTGGTTTTAGGGGATGGTCATATCGTAGACCGGGGGATGGGGCTTAGCCTCGACCCTTTTCTCCGCATGTTTAACATTTGTTGCAATTCAAATAATAAAATCCAACTATGTAGGTTAAGAACCATCATGGGTGGGATGGTAGCCCGACCCTGCCAAATCACTCCCCCCCACCCAAAGGTCGTGGGTTCGACTCTTGTGGAGTCATATAAATTTTACCACTTTTCGATCACTGGGGGGGTGCCACATGGTAGCCCATGACTAGCCCACGTGGCACCATAACACTTGCCAACTAAAATGACACTTTTCACAATATGATTCAGCCACGTCTGCCACCAAGCCTGCTGAGTTAGCATTCCAACTCATTTTCCACGTCATTGTACAACCATACGGCCTGTATGGTCATCTTCCATGTCAACACTATATAGACTGCACAGTCAACACAATTTTTTCTGTTTGGAAAAATGAATAGAACACGATATCTTGCTCATACGACGTCCGTTTGATCCCATTAAAGTTGCGTTGGGTTCATAATGATGATGCCTATGCACATGTCCATTTTGAAGTGATTTTGAGCACTTTTATTTTTGAGCAAAATTTGATCCCCTAGATCACACCTCCCCATTGGGAAGCTTTTGGACCTCCAAAAGACTACTTTTAGTCAATATGAAGAAGAGGGTACAATTAACCCACCTTTCCAATCTCAATCCACTTGACCTTGCATGTATTGGTGCCTTTGAGACCAATACAAAACTTGTCATACCTTGTCGTGTACTTGGCTTGACTCTTTCTCCATTGTTCTTCAATGGTTTGCTGCACAAAATGATCTGGTTCAATGAACTTATTGTCTTGGTTATAAACATGCTGAAAGTAGTGTAGATGCTCATCCCAAAACTTAGAATTATTTGTTTGCAATCTAGCCACCGTCTTGCCCACACCAAAATGTCCAGCAACAAGAGAACACTGTGCTTCCCTTATCACGTTGACTCTTTCACCCTGTGAAAAACATAGATTGCCAAGATACAAAAGTTTACCATGCACATAGGAATCCAATTCCTCAACTTGGTTAACACGACATAAAGTTGCATAAACATTTTTTCCATCAGCATCTAAAGCATGATCAGAGAGTTCTTTCGGATTAATCGCATAGGTTTTTTGATTTTCGACGTTTCAGACCAAACTAGTGTGGTCCATCATCAGGAAAACGTTGGTGATCAAAACAATGGTCGCAAAATCCTTAGAAAAGAAATACATCTAAAGCATAATGTTCCAAATAGCTCTTATGCATGATAGGATTATGCTTGAAAATAACTAAATCACTAACAATAGTCCTAGTAAGCATATCAACAACTTTGTCATAAAAGTATTTATTATACCTTATAACCAAGTGGAAAACATAGCATGTCAAGGCATGCAATGGAGATTTATTTTCTTTCAAAGATTTCTTCCATATGTATCCTTCAACAATCATATCTATAGTCTTGTTCAAGGCTCTGAAATCTACCCACCTATGCCATATACAATTTTTCTTTGGTACCAAACCAATTGGTGACCTGCATGGCGAAGTGCTTGGTTTGATGACACCTTTGTCAAGAAACTCTTGGGCTTGTTTTATGATTTCAACATTCTCCATGTCTGACATCTTGCACATGTCAATGTTTGGAAGAGGACCTCCTTGCTACAATAGAATCTCATGTTGGATACCCCTTTTAGGAGGCAATCCCATTGGTTCCTGAAACATCTCAACATTTTTGTTAACATCCTCATACAAATAAGATTGTAACTTTGCATCACATCCTTTGAAAACTTCTTCTTCATCATTGTCTTTGGGTTTAATCGTCAAAAGTACAAGGTTCTTACTATCATTCACTAGTCTCTTCATTTGTCCAGCATTTGTAAGTGACAAATTCATTTTTTTTGTATGTTCTCTAACAATGTACCCAACTTCATTTAAAAAAAAATGAAACTTGTTCTCATGATGATGAAAGATGGCTCTCCTATCATATAAGTATGGTCTTCCCAACATAATACCACAAATATCCAATGGAATAACATCAAGCTCTACCTCATCTATATAGTTTGCAGTGATTGCAAATCTAAGTTTACACCTTCTTGTCACATGCAATTTGGCATTGTCACATATCCAACCTAAAGGGTATGGTTTAGGATGAGGAGTAGTTTCCAAATATAGTTTCTTGACAATGTCTTCAGAAATAAGGTTTACTTGTGATCCTGTATCAAAAAGGGTATCTATCTTGGTATGCTTTGAAATTACCCTTATGTGAAAAAACTTTATTCTTTTTTTTTCATGTTGAGTTTCATTGATGGCAGGATTTGAAGAAGTAGTGCTATCAATATAATTCTTACCTTGTAAACCCATTGTTGTGATTTTTGTTTCATCTTCTGAATCAGATCCTAAATCTTGTTGTACAGTTGCAACAATGTTTGGTTTCTCTTTGTTGTTGAAATTTTTGGGTCTCTTTTCATGATGAAGTTTCCAACAATGGTATTCATCATGGCCATCCTTTGAACAAATTTTACATGAGAGTTTATCTCTCTCTTTCTTTACTGAAGCATTTTTCTTTCCATTTTCTTCAAACTTCCTCTTTCCCTTGTCTCCATTAAAAGAGTTCTTGTTGTCGTCTTGAGGTTCATTCCTTCCTCTTGCCTCTAAATGAGTAGCCTGCACACATACTTCATCTAGATTTGAAGGGTTAAACATAAGTATTGTATGCCTCAAGTAGCTATGCAAACCTCCAATGTATTTGAGAAAAGTATCTTGTGAAGACAAATCTACACCCAAAACCAAATCTCTTCTCCTAAATTCTTGAGTGAAGCTTTGCACATCTTGTCCTTTAGCTTGCCTAAAGTTTTTCCTATCCATAATAGATTTCTCCATGTATGCTAATGGATAAAATTGCCTTTTAATTGCAACAATAAAATCATTCCAAGAGGATAAAACTTTACCATGTTTCTTCATGTCCTCTTGAGTTTTGGCTTCCCACCAAATGAGTGTTGCACTGTCCAATCTCAAAGAAGCAAGCTGAATCTTAGTTTCATCATCTGTGATTCTTTGTATCCTACAATACACTTCAATCTGACAAATCCATTTATCTAATTTCTCATCATTTACCTCTCCATTGTATATTGGAAATTCAAAATTAATATGAAGATTTAGTAAAGGAGTTTGTAAAGGAGTTTTACCATGTCCTTTTGGAGAATTTGGAGGTGGTTGTGAAATGGTAGAAGAGGTGGAAGATGGAGGTGAAGGAGGTGGAGAATCACCATTCCCTCCATTTCCCTTTGGAGTTTTATCACCACTGTCTCCATTTCTCTTTGGAGGGTTGGAGATTTCACCTTGCAATATTGCATTTCTTTCTTCAAACAAAACTTTGACCATCTCAGTCATATCATAGAAATATTTTCTGAAATTTTCCTCCTCTGAAGGAAGATTTCCACGAGTCTCCTCATGAGCAATAATTGGTGAATATCTCCTTGAAACTTGAGGTGATTTGATAGTTCTCCTTTTGACAGTTGAGAACTTGGCTCTACAAGTTGACCTTCAGCTCTTGTGAGCTTCAACCTTGTAAGCATCAGAAAACAAAAACAACTTGTAAACAATCAAGCCTTCAAAAACCTATGCTCTGATACCCACTGATCTGAAAATGGAATGAATTTGTTTCCAATAGATCTTTAAAATGAAGAAGACTTATCTCTTTAAATTGAAAGTGTATAAATGGTATGTGTTTGGGTAATTGGATCAAGTTACTAACACATAATTTCAATGAGTTTTACTTAAACAGGAGCAGCATATCAGACAGATAAAAACCATCAATAATGAACACATAACACAACAAATGATAAAGGAGTTCACCCCTCTCTTGGGATACATCTCCTGGTCTAGATTTCCTTGGATAATTTTCATTATGCTTAAAAATCCCTCTTACAATGCTCATAATACAAAATAGATGGCTCCAATGGCTTCAGAACGTCCAAAAACCCCTAGCTGGGCTTTTTCGGCACCTGGTTTGGCCAAAAAATGAAGAAGTTCACCTCCTGGAAGTTTTCCCCTTCAAGCTTGATGTACTTTCTCACCAAAACGCACTTGTGAATCACCAACTTGGCTCCCATAGCGTTACTAGGCCTAAAACCTAGCACACACATGCATCCCGCAAAATCAAGCATTATGTCGAATAGTTAGCGCAAATAATGCCCCTTAGAGTGGGGGTGTTGGTCACATGGGAGGCCATATGATCACATCCGAGCGTCTATCTCAGGCCTGTTTGCAAGAGTGAGTGTGGTGCTGACAAGTGGTGGGTGCGTGGCAACGACCATTGGTGTGTTAAACCCCCGCGCCAAACTTTACAGAGTGGTCACATGGCAGAGTGATAAGAACTGGGGGCTAAAATCCATTCATAACTGATGGACACACCGACCACACTTAGAGGGGGGGGTGATTGAGTGTGGGAATCTTTCTTTGGACTTCCCCTTCACAAAACTCCTTAGTTAGCAATCACCATTTACTCATTACTTATTGCTCTCATTTATAACTAGTTAAATGTGAACATGCATCAACAATATATATCTTCAATAAGTCATCACCACAGGGAAAACAAGAAACACAAGATGTATGTACAATTTCCTTTTTATTACGGACTACAATCCTTGGTTTATCAACAACAAATGAATAGAGTACAACTCTACAACAACACCATCTCTATAATGCAAGACTCAGTTTACGGAACTCAACATCAACTGAGAAGAGGCATCGATTCTCAACATATACCATTCTATCAATAGGTACACGACCTGTTAATAGTTCATCACACGTATGTACATTCCCTACCAGTAGTACAACTCATGTCCAGTAGTACAACTCACATATGCATGCGGTCTATCTGTACTACAACATGCGTATCACTTTTGAGTTACTTAGGGTTTTTCTCTTCAAGAAAAACTCAGATCTTTTGCAACCTTCAGTCACATTCACTTCTGTCTTTCACTGTCCAATATGAATCATAACCAATCAAAATACATCCAAGCTCTCCAACAACTTACTCATGCTCCTCAACCATACAATATGAATGATATTCAATCATGTATAAGCAACTATTATACTATGAAAATCATATCAGGATAGATTCATAAGAGTCCTTCTCACTCCATCAACCAATACAAATCAAATCACAACATCCATACCAAGAATGCCTCAAGCATTCACCAAACAATAAGCAAGAGTATCCATCAAGACAACCATGTAACCATACCAGAGTTTCTATGGAAGATTTGAGCCCATAGAGTGCAGATGGAACCTGCTTCATCCTTCAAGAACATGATCATCAGATCACATTCAAGTTTCATGACTTCTTCACTATACACACTATATCCTCCTTCAACCCATATATGTACGCGCTCTGTCTCACCGCAACCCTCATATGTACGCTCTCTGTCCCACTGTTTCTCATGTACTCCTTCAGAAACTAGGGTTTTTGAACTTCTAAAACTTTCGCCTTCAAGATCTTAGACATACAAAACTTTGATGCATCCATGAGATCCTGCATACTCTCTCTCTCTCTCAGAATAGATCTTCAATACATGCTCAAGAGATTACTTTTCACAAGAGGCCCTTGCCTCTTATTTATACTCTCCAAGTAGCTTCCTTAAAAGCATCTTCTAGGTCACTTGGCCCACATAGCCACTTTGTCCACATAGTCACTTATGTTCAACTTTGCCAAATTTTCCACTTGTCCATGTATCCAATAGCCACTTGACCACTTAACCCTCTTTCCTCATTTTAGGGTTGCCTTTCTCATAACTACTTTCCATAATTAGAAAGTTCTCCATTTATTTGATTGTTTAAATAATCCTCCTTAACTTTGTCACTTTACTTTAATATTTAAATAATCATTTCACTTTATTTAAATAATATCTTCTTTGTAAGAATTTTGACTTCTTTGACCTTTTGGGGCTCCAAGCCATCATATGAGGGTCCTCCAACTTCGTAAGGCCATAACTCTCAAACCGTGAGAAGTTATGTGACATTCCACATACCACTGAAAATGGCATGACAAGCACTATCCAACTAGGATAGTTTCACTGAAAAATTCATTGATCTTCATCTCGTTATTCCACAATTAAGCATGGGTTCTCTAACCATACTTCAAGGATAACTTAGCCGCAAAGCGTCTTCCCATGAGGGCTTTCACCATAAGGGGACCACTTTGTATTTCATCCATTTGTACTTCTTATCAACCATGATAATACAATAGTGAGTCATCTTTACATCAATCCAACTCTACATCATATATCAATGACAACTCATTGATCCTTCTTCATCTATGCATCATCTATCAATGAAAACTCATTGATCCATATTCATCTATGCATTATCTATCAATGACAACTCATTGGTCCATATATGCATGACATCATATGACTATGATAAAACATACTTCATCAATATACTATGACAAGACATTGTTCATTTGACATCAATCAACATCAATTATTTGACATCAAAACTTTGATCTTTAACATCAATCAATCATCCTTTGGCATCAATCAATTCCTTGACATCAATCAATCAATCATCCTTTGGCATTAATGACAACATGATCCAACAATAACAGTCCATGCGCCAAAGGGGATGGAAATGTGTCGTATGTGTTAGAAAAACAGGACCGTGGAGCAATAAAATAAAACAAATGCGGAAATAAAACACAGAAGATACAGAATACAAGAGAGACACATATTTATGTGGTTCACCCAGTGTGGGCTACGTCCACCAGAGAAATTTCCAGGTCCTTCCTTTATTATTATCCAACAAATGAAGGGATACAACCTACAACAAAACCTGCTGTAACTTCCTCTTCTTTCTCTCACAGTCTCCTCTCTCAGAATACAATATTCACCACCATCCATAGCCATGATACATTTCCCTCATAAAAGAGGGTTTCCTTCTAGGGAAAAAAACCCTAACATAATCTCTACTGTTAGATCTACGACCTTATAATGAACGGTCCAGGTTTACAATGAAATTACAATATACTTTTACAAGGAAATTTTTTGCTTCGGGGGCTTCGCCCCCGAACCCCCATCGAGGGACGCTGCCCCCGAACCCCTGCTGGGGGCCTACTTGCTCCCAGACCTCCCAACCGGGGGGATAGGCCCCTCGAACCCCACAGAGGGGGTACCCCCCCTCTGCACTCCCCCGCATGGAAGAGTGTACATACTTCTGGGGTGTAAATACTTCATGGGGTATAAACACGGCTGAAAGCAAGGACCTCTGAATCAGGAAGATAATTAGGATCCACAACCAACAGTATGGTGTGGTTGAACCATGCTTTGGTTGCAAGGGATGGGTGTATCATAGACCGGGGGCTAGGGATTAACCCCAACCCTTTTCTTTTCCCGCTTAACATTTGTTGCAATTCAAATAATAAAATCCAACTATGTAGGTTAAGAACCATTGTGGGCGGGTTGGTATCCTGGCCCTGCCAAATTGCTCCCCACTGCTCGGAGGTCATAGGTTTGACTTTTGTGGAGTCATATACCTTTTACCACTTGCCTACCATTGGAGGGGTGCCACATGGAAGCACACGACTGGGCCACGTGGAACCATAACACTTGCCAGCTAAAATGACACTTTTCGCAATATGATTCACCCACGTCTACCACTGGGCCTGCTGAGTAAGCATTCCAAATCATCTGCCACATCATTGTACAATCGTATGGCCTGTATGGTTAGCTACCACATCATCATTGTATGGACTGTACGGACTGCACATTCAACAAAATTTTGCTTGTTTTGGAAAAATGAACAGAACACGATATATTGCTCATACGACGTCCGTTTGAGCCCGTTCAAGTTGCGTTGGGTTTTAACGACGATGCCTACGCACATATTTGTTTTTAAGCGATTCTGAGAAATTTTATTTTTAAACAAAATTTGATCCCCTGGATCATAGCCATTTCCCATTCTAGAATGGAAGTGGAAAGTTGTCATAGTTTATTTTATTACAAAGATTCTGAGAATAGTGAAGCAACATGATTCCATCATGGTGGTGGTGGATAAATTAAATAAGGCAACATATTTTATTCAAGTGAAGACTACACACAATGTAACAAATATTGCAAAGACCTACATGAAAGAAGTTGCTAGGCTACATGGAGTGCCTAAGGCAATAGTTTCAGATAGAGACCCAAAGTTTACTTCTAGTTTTTGGAAGGGTTTATTCAAAGGATTTGGTATATGAACCTTCCTCAAAATTACTATTGGTATATAATTCAACCACTTCCTCAAAATTACTATTGGTATATGAACCTTCTAATTTCTGATTGAGTGTCCCCAAAGATCATCATTGAATACATGTAAGAGCGTGGGTGTGATAAATCACATCCCATAATTATTGAGATCATCGGGGATAACTACAATCATATTGGGGAAGATTGTGAGTCAAGAAAGCAAGCCAAATGAGAGTAAATTCGTATAGGAAGTTACAACAGTTTTAGACAGTCAACTTTTTGCATGAACAATAAGCAGAGAACAAAAAGAAGAGCTTGGGAGCTTGAGTAACCATGGAGAGAAAATTCTAGAGCATGATGGATCATTTTCGAAGTGTTTTGACTTTGAATGTTACAAATGTCATAACTATGGACACATAGCTAGTGATTGTAGAAGCATGATCGATACTTCCATGACAGAGAACACTGATATCAGATATAAGAAAGTATGGATAAGAAAACACAAAGAAATACCAGGTCCCAAAGATCGCAAGATTGGAAATAAAACGAGATGAAGAAAATTATACAGAGAAAAAGAAATATGTCAGATACAAAAAGGTTTGGAAAATAACTGAAAGAAAAGAAGGACGGGTAAATAAGAAACATGTTCAAGAGATTGTACTTTCAGGCATTGTAGTGAAAGATGAATCCACGGACAAAAAGAAAGAAGTCAGAGCTCAGAGAGATGATGAATATACCAATGAAGATGATGATGAATCTACAAATGAAGATGATGATGAATACACATTAGAGTAGGAATTGTTCTGAACCATTCGACTCAGAGACTCCTAGGTAATATGAATATTAGACATGGGGAGTCTATGCAATATCTGTGACAGACCGAAGAACCATCCTTCGAGCAACTTGCAAAGTTTGAGAAGACAGATCTAGAGCAGTCAGTTAGCAGAAGTACAATTTGATGGATTAATAAAGACTTCGTGATAGTAAAGTGATAAATGGGTCAACATTATGGATAGTTGCACAAGTAGAGTCTTGGACAGTATGGATGAGAGCATGGATTCATAGATTGGTTCAAAGAGTGGTTCAGAGACAAAGGAAAATTATCATAATGCATGATAATTACACAGGAAATGGCTCGAACAATGGTAATGGATTCCAAATTGATAGATATTTTTTGGACACATGCAATGCATACAACAATTCACACTCAAAATAGAGTAATGCTCATAAAAAACAATGACAAAAATCCCTACGAACTATGGAAAGGAAGCGTAGACAACAACTCTACATCAAGGTAACTCAAGGTAGTATTTTATTAATTGAAATTTATGTTGATGATATTGTTTTTGGAATTAATAATGACAGGTTAAGCCATAGATTTGAAAAGGATATGCAAAATGAATTTGAAATCTCATTACTTGGAGAGCTATCCTTCTTTTTGGGTCTTCAGATATCAAAGAAACCAAGGAATTTTTATTTATCAAACTAAGTGTATCAGAGAAATGCTAAAGAGGTTCGGAATGGAATATTACAAACTAGTTACCACTCCTATGAAAACCAATTGCAATTTGAGAAAAGATGATGATTCAAAGTCTATAGACTAGAGGAAATACAGGTCAATGATTGGTAGCTTACTATATGTGACAACATCTAGACTAGATGTAATGTAGGAAGTTGGACAGGTGGCATGATTTCAAGAAACACCAAAGGATTAGTTGGACAATTCAGGTTGGGGGATCAGTTTCATGAGGAGTTAAGTCAGGGGGAGTATCCCCAAGGATAGTTCACTTAGGGGGAGAAGCCCTAGATGGAAATATACCTTTTCTATTGATGAAAAAGGGGGAGAGATTTATCAGATGCAAGATAGAAATGCTTGGAGAGAGAGAACATAGGCATTTAGACAAGGGGAGAATCCCAAGGAGAGTTCAGTTAGGGGGAGCATCCCCAAAGGGAGATACCCTTTTCCATTGGTGTCAAAGGGAGAGAGATATAAACATTGATGAGGAGTATAAGCATGAATGTTATCATGACTAAGTGTTGCCATCAATGTTGGTGTTTCCATCAATGCCAAAGGAGGAGATTGCCAGACAATTGGCTTAGGTTGATGGAAAACTGGTATGGATTGTTGGTTTTCATTTATGGCAACCATTGGAGAGTGATATTGTCGATTGATGTCAACCCTTAGTGATTGATTTCAACCCTTGGAGAATTTCCAATAGCGAATTCCGGTAGCACAAAGGTTTGGGTAATGGACCCAAGTTTGTTTGATATATAATGGTATGAGTTTTAATACATTTGAAGGAAAGACCATTCTATATGGGTAGTACATGTCATTCCATTTACGGTGGTATGTGGAACATCACATAAATCCTCACGGTTAGAGATTTATGGCCATGCGAAGTTGGAGAAAGGTTTGGGTAATGGACCCAAATTTGTTTGATGGATAATGGTATGAGTTTTGATATATTTGAAGGTAAGAATATTCCATATGGATAGTACATGTCATACCATTTCTGGTGGTATGTGGAACGTCACTTAACTCCTCACGGTTAGAAAGTTATGGCCATGTGAAGTTGGAGAACCCTCATGAATCATTTAGAAGCCCCAAAAGGTCAAAGTAGTCAAAGTGGTTTAAGATATTTTAGAAGGTAAATAATAAAAAGAATTGATGATTGTAATATAAGTCAAAGTGAATACAAAAGAAATTATTTAAATAATAAAGTTAGTGGAGAAATTACTAAGTTGACAAGTGGTTAGAAGTGGGTTAACCCTAAAATAAGGAAAGTGGGTTAAGATGGTTAAAAGGTAACCCCTTGAGGAAGCTACATGAAAGTATAAATAAGAGGCAAGGCTCTCTCATTTTAAACACACTTGAGAATATTCAATATCTACAGGTGATTGAGGTAACCAAAATATATCTAAGCCAAATTTCAGAGGGAAGGTGAAGTAAAGAAGGATGAAATTCAAGGGAGGATAAATTATTTTGATAATGCTTTCTAAGGTATGTTATATACAGGTCATCTCACCATTTTCGCAATTTTTTTTTTATAGAATGATTCAGACTGTGAAATTGGGAGGCCATTTAGGAAACATATCCAAGTAGCTGTGGTACAAATTTAAGCTTGTGGGTCGTTGTATTTTTGGAGTTACACTCCATGGAAAATAGGGTTTGTGGTTAGTCCTGAAACTAGTCTAAAACATGTGTTTCGGGTAACAATGTCATAACTTCTTCATAAGAGATCCAAATTAAATAAGACAAAATGTGTTGGTTATAGTACAATCTTTAGTATTCTGTGTACAATTTTCAGATCCATACAACAAATATTCTGTGCGGGGCACACTCTACAAGTTTGCTCTCTAGAATAAGCCAAAATTCAACAAGGTATGCCATTTTTGTTATAACTCCTTTTCTGAGAAGTTCCAAGTAGTGACACCTAGAGGAATTGCATAAAACACACTGAAGAACATTGTGTACTATTTTCAGATATTTATTCATTACAGGTACAAAGTTATGATTATTTCAAGTTAGGGTTGTTGACTAATCCAAAACTAGTCATGTGAGACTAAAGTAAAGTTTGATGAAAATGCTAGTCTCTTGTTGTTAAATTTAAGGAAGGTTTGCATGTATGTGATAATATACACCAGGTCTATTACAAAGTTACAAATTGGATTTGGATGATGAAATTTTTGACAGCTTTTGGTTGAGGTACATGTTGTGTACATGGTTGATACAAGTAGTTGATGAGTTGGCACATACATGAGGTGTATAGTTGATGATGTTGGTACATCTTGATGAGTCATAGTTGATGAGTAGTTGATACATGATTGTTACATACTTGGTACATGGTTGGAGGCACTTGTTAGTAGTATTGTTGACACATGGTTTATAGATGACGTAGCATACTTGTATTGGTATATTATTAGAAGCACATATTGATATTGGTGATGATTATGAGTTGTGTTATGCTTGGTTGATGCACATCTTTGAGAGTTGTCTTGGTTATTGATCTTGGTGAGTAGATATTATTTGGTTGATAAGATTTATGAGACATGTTGTTGTGATAGGTTTTTTGGATAGGTTGTTGTGACAGGTTATTCATACAAGTTTGGTGCACAGTTGATGCACTTGTTTATGGTATAGGTTGATTACAGGTTGTTTGGTACATGTTGGTGCATGGTTGATGCACTTGTTTATGGTACAGGTTGATTACAGGTTGAGGTATAGGTTGATGCATGGTTCAGGTTATTGGTACATGTTGTTTGGTTCAGGTTGATTGGTATAGGTTTACAACAATATATCTCATAGTGATAGTGTGACAATGGTTCCATCAATCTACTTATATGTCAGGGCGATTGGATAGGGAAAGGATAGGTGGTTGTAACCACCTTTCGGTTGTATCCATAGAACATAGGGGTTTGTAGCCTCCTTCTGGTTGTATCCAGAGAATTGGGGAGTTGGATCTTCCCTCAGGTTGTAGCCTGAGAAACTAGGGGGTTGGAGCCTCCTTCCAGTTGCAGCTGGAAAACAAAGGAAGTTGGTGCTTCCAATGAATGTAATTATTAAAGACATATAAGAAAAATCATTTTGTGGTTTTCTCCTTCTTTGGGTTTCCACGTAAAGCACCAGTGTACTGTGTATGTCTGCGATTTCTCATTTGTTCATTTTTTATTCACTTTGCAACTATTGGATGATAATGCTACATTTATATAAATCTTGCATTTTATGGTGAAAAAAGATTAAATTGCTCTATTACTGATTCACCCCCCCTCTCAGTAATCCAACAGATAAATGAATGGGATGCCAAAGGGACTGACATCAATGAAGGGGTACATTCCTTAGGTTGGGCAGGTCGAGAGGAAGAGAGCTGGTGGAAAATCGAGATAGCTGTAGGAGAGTAACATTGAGTTGTGATATTTCCGATTTGTGAGTGGATATTGAGAGACCACCCTCTTTTGTGGATTTCTAGCACCAAATTGGGGGTGATTTGTTGTTTATATTTGGAACAACAAGTCTATGGTTGGGTGGAATGTCCATACCAAACAACTGGTTGCACAACTGAATTAAAAGATAAGTGTTTTATCTACTTTATGTGTTACATTTTTGAGTTAAATTGTTGTGCATCCATTCTGTGTTTAAAAAGGATTTATATGTTGTTGTATTTTAGGTTATTAGCTACATCTCATGTTTATTTCAGAATGTTGTAGATTCATTTAATTAATAGTAACAAACAATAGTTAAATATGGATGTAATTTGTAGTTGGTAAGCTACAGGAAATTAGTTAGCATAATTATTTTTAATTTATGTGTTTTTTACACGTAATGGTCCTCAGTTGGACTGGAAATCATTACACTTGTCTAGGATTTTGACATCTTCACTTGGTCACCTTTCACTATCCATGAAGGTGACTTTACAAGGGAAACCATTGCTATAGAAGAAATGGGTAAATCCATCACTACAAAAATCATTGGATCTCATAATGAACTCATTATTGTGACTAATACCAAGTTAATAAATGATGCTATCATTAACCCAGTAGATCAATCCATTGCTAATTCCCCTACTTCAGAGGAAATTGTTGAATTAGTTGCTACGGAAGAAACTATTCAACCCATAATCATCGAGGATGTCGAGTAGCCAATTGTTGCAACATCAACTGTTGATGATCATGAAGAACATGTTACAAAAAAACATAGTCCCATTGATATTTCCATAGGGATTCAAATATATGAATAGTGGTATATCCAACCCTCTGTCCAAGATGTATAAACTCAAACAAATGCAAAACCACTAGACCCATTGTTCAAATAGTAGGTATACAAATAGTTTCCACATACACCAATGACTCTCTTCAAGTATTGAGATTAAAAGTAGAAGTTTCCAAATGGAAATATATAGCTACAACTTATGGAAAAAGAGTAGTTCCTCTAAAGGAACATAAATAAGTTATCCAAAACCTAAATGAATGATGGGTTGGATTCATTTCCATAAATAGGTTAAAGTGGGATGATTGGAAAAAATATAGAAATAAAATTCCAGAACTTGAGGCAAAAGTGAAGGCATTGAAGGTATAGAAACAACACTCGGGTGCACTTGCCCAATCCATTATCAGTTGTAGATGACCCTCTCTTGCTTATTCTATTGTTTTACGAGAACAATATTTATTGTTCCAAATCAGAGCTATAGCATAAGACAAACCCCATGATGTCAAATTTGTGCAATGGTTTTTTGAAGCATTCTTTAGTAGTAACGACAAGGACAAAAATATACTGTGTGAACTATATCTAAATTATATCTTCATATTTCATAATAAAAAATGGAACCCAAATCCTTTTTTTGGTGATGTGTATATAAGACCCTTTACCTCCTTCATGTATCATCAACTATAATGGAATCAAGCTCATACTACCATTGAACATAATCGACAAAACTAAAACTTGTGGATATGTGGAAAATACACCAATCCTCAAACCATAATTAGGTTACATCAAGAGTTGCTTAAGTCCCATGAATAAGTATCTATAATCACTGAAACTCAACAAGATGCAATCTCTTATTGTGACAAACACATTAGTCATATGAAAATGGATGTCTTGTTATCTTGTAAGCACATATGGGATATCTTCAATGAAGATATCAGAAGGAGATATCCTTTCAGTTATCCAAAATTTTATGAAGCATTAAACATGGTTGATGAATATAATGATTGTTTAAGAAGGTGTGGTCCAATATGTATTGGGACCAAATTCCATTTTCCTCTAATTTGGATCCCTGTACATAAATATCAAAATTTTAATGACTTGGAGCCACAATATGAAGCCAAATGTTGGCAGGGCATTGAGCGCAATGTTGGGTATAATACAACAAGTGAGAAAGAATATCTCGCCTACAGTATTAGCAACCTCCATAAAAAATATTTGTATTCTGAATCTGATTTAGATTGATCACAAAGGTTGCATGAGGGCATGCAATAGACTCATTTGGGGGGAAGATGATAGGACCCTATATTGCCATGATTATATCACCTTTTCCCTACTATTGCTTCCTTTCACCATTATTTTCTCACTTTCTTTTAACCATAATGATACCCATATTGTCTCATAAATCACTCAGGTAGACTTTGCTCTATCTAATTGACATTTTAATGAATTATCTAGTACATTTGATATACATGATGTCATTTGTGTCTAACTTGCAGATGAAGTTGTTTCAAATTAGGAACATATTATAGAAGTCAACGAGATTGTATGTTGTGGAAGAGATAGATTGCTACAGATCCATGAGTATGACCATTTTCTATGGATTTTTGAATGATAGTTTTTGCATGATTGATGTTGCAAATCCTAATCATCAAGTATGTCACCTATCTTTTGCTATGAGTCTCCAAAGATTGTGTTGCTATTACTTAGTTGCCACAGAACCCTAGGTTATTAGTGGAAGCTTTTAGGTGATTCGAGCAGTCTTCTACAAGGCTATGATGATGAACATGTGGATGATTCTAATTGCAAATACAAAGAATCTTCAAGAGGATTAGCTTTTCTATATTTCAACAACTAATCTAGTTGCATAGTTATTCAAGATACTCCGATTTATTATTGTTGTAACTATTTTTAATAGATATTCCATTTTATTTAATGGCTATAACAAAGTTTAATAATCACCTAAAGAATCAACGATTCTCAAGTGTGCTACTTATT
>ML791594.1:224004-236685 GCA_009831015.1 Picea engelmannii
CATGATAAATGTAGATATTCCAAAATGCACCTTTACATGAGTGAAGAAGATAATTACATCTTGTTTTCATGTTTCAACATGGTATAAAAACTACCATATAATTTAGTCTTGTTTACTCTAAAATATATATCGACTTTACAGCTTCAAGCTTCCCACATGAGCTTATTCTTGGCTCTCCTTTCTTAACAACAAAATTATGAAATTTATACTTTAATCCCCCTTCAAGCCTACAATCATCTCAAAGACGTGAGACTTGCATATTTATACAAGTTTTGTAAGGTTTTAACCATCTGCCAAAATTTGAGCTAGATGTAGGTAATCCTTTATATTCTTCAAGTACATAAGAGTTTAACTTTAGAGCAACGAAATTGCAAGTTTCATTAGATTTAATATTGATGCATTACAATTCTTTCATGTCAAAGCTTCAATTACTTGGTTTTCAATTACAATGAATTGAAAGGTTATACTTGCCTTTTCTAATGTGCATTGAAGAGACATTTCATTCCTAAATAATTTGATAACCCCATCAATTACCTTGGTTCAATTAAATTGTCTTGGATCAACCAATTTACAACGAATTTTATATTTCTTAGGTCAATACAAAATTCACATCTTCTAACTACAAAATCCATACAAAACAATAATTGTTTTCCAAGATCATATTTCTTCATGTTGGCTTGAAATTAATTGTGGGTTAATATGGCATTACCATATTACATTACAATGTAATATGGTATACCATATTACAATGTAATATGGCATTACCATATTACATTACAATGTAATATGGTATACCATATTACAATGTAATATGGCATTACCATATTACATTGTAATATGGTATACCATATTACAATGTAATATGGTAATACCATATCTTGTGTAATTTTTTTTTAAAAACTTAATGATATCATCGCAATATCAATGATAGTTCGTCGGGAAAAAAAATTGCATTTTGACCACCGTGGCAATAGCGACGAACTTTCGTCGCAAGTTGCCACAGTTTTTCGTCGCACATACAACATCTTCGTTGTAACTTTGGTCTTGATGCATCCATGTCGTCGCTATTGCCACGGATATTCGTCACAAGTTTCCACAGTTTTTCGTTGCACATACAACATCCGCATCGTAAGTTTTTGACTTGTCAAAACTTTTCGTCACAATTGCGACGAAATTTCGTCGTAATTGCCACGGTTGTTTGTTGTACTTGCGATGATATTTTGTCGGAATTGCGACGATGCAAAGGGTTAACCGAAATTGACTCTGGTGACACATGGAGAGATAATTTCATCGATGTTTCCATGCACACCAGGATCTTCGATATAGCGACGAAATTATTTCGACGAAAAAAAAACTCGGCTTTCGTGGAAATTGCGATGAATATGTGTGGCAATATCAACGAAAAACCGTCGCAAATTTGGTCATCTGTACTAGTGTATTAATTTTTTTCATTAAAGTTATTATCAGATTCTAATGGAATCTCAAATTCTAAACTAACAACCACAACCTTAGGCTTGCCTTTATCTTTTTTAGGTTCCTCTATTTATTTATTGATAACTATTAAAGTAACAACTCTTGTTCATCTCTTCTTGCTTCATGAATGACTTTTCTCTCAGAAATGTCTGATTGAGAAACTTCAACCATGATTTGATGATTGTGTTAATTTGAATTACACTCTGAATACCATGTTGAAATCTCAATTCCAAACACCTAGACAAATTATTTCCTAGTTATTTCCTTGTTGAAAAATAAATTACAGCTCACTGAATAAATTATACTGGCTAGAAATAATTAAAACAACGGAAGAAATCTGGAAAACAAATCTCACACAACACAAAAAAATTCTTCCCTTCAAATAAATTTTTCATTAATAATGAATCCAAGCTTACAAGGGCTCCCTTATTGAGAAAATGTCCCATTGAGGAAAAATACAAATACAACAAAATTGACAACTCGAGCCCCGAAGAAACCCTTTGTTGATTTTCCTAGGTCTTCCTGTTGGACACTCAAATTTGCACTAGATCTACATGTTGGTCCTTAGATCTGCAAGATCTTCCTACTGGTACCTCAGATCTACTAGATCTTCTTGTTGATACCTCAGATATTTACTAGATCTTTCCACTGATACCTCATCTCTACACTAGATTTTTCCTCTAATACCTCAAATATGCTAGATCTACCTGTTGGTACCTCAGATCTGCTAGATCTTCCCACTTGTACCTCATATTTGCACTAGATCTTTCTGTTGGTACCTCATATCTGCAAGATATGTTTATTGGTACCTTAGATTTGCTAGATCTATCTTTTGGTACCTCAGATATACTAGATCTATCTGATGGTACCTCATATCAGCAGTAGATTTGTCCGGTGGTACCTCAAATATGCTAGATATGTCCGCTAGTACCTCAGATCTACTAGATCTTCTTGCTGGTATCTCATATCTACAATAGATCTGCTTGGTAGTTTCACAACTCTAGAAATTGTACAACCTATGCCTCCCTAATGGATAGTATGACCCCCATGAATTTCTGGATATTGGGTTGTTCTTCCACTTGCCGCTTGTTCTCTCCTCCTTCGGACTTGATCTATAGATGAAATTCCTTCTTCACCTTTTCTAATAACCCCTTGAATCATAGTCCTTCGTGACTCAAGCACTTGAAAAAAAGTCCTTCTTTTCTCTTCTATCCTTGATCCCATTGAGTCACAATCCTTTATGAGTCAAGCACTTGAGAAAAATAACATCTTTTCTCCTGTGTGGATTACTTTCCCCTTCACCTAGACTTTCTTTTATAATATTGAGTTATGAACTAATCAAACATAACCCTAATCTCCAAAGTGATTATTGGTTGAGATTAGATCTCAACTTGATTAATTTAATTAATTAATGCTAATAACTTTAACATTTAATTTAATTAAACTTAATTTAATTATAAAAAACACTTTACTTTAATAATTCCTTTAATTAAAGTAAATTACTAAGGTTTAAGGCCTTGGATGATTTACAAACATATAAACACTTAGACCTATGCAGAAGTACCTGTCTAATGCTACAAACATCAACACTCCCTCTTAGTGAGGAAGGTACTTTTGGAAGAGCCACCTGAAACTGGCTGTCCCTTTGGTCTTGGTACAATATCCCACACATCATCTTGAACCATGGCATCCCACCAACCCTACTAGTCTGCTTCTTCCTGAATACTATAAGACTTAGGATCGATGTTGCTACTCATTAGAACCACAAAGTTTAGAAACTTCTTTGGAGGCCTACTCTCCTTGAATATGCTCCTAGGGGGCTCAACATGCTCTTGAACATCCCTCAATGTTTGCATGAACCATCTAGGTCTCCTAACAGGACTAGAAGGGGATAAATCCTCCCCCCACCTAAAGGTTGACTTACCACACTGGAAGTCTCTAAACGTTGTTCTCCCTTTAGAGCCTCCCGATCCTCATCCTCTACCACTAACCTCAGTCCACACACATATGAATGTGTAAGATCCAATATCCCCTTGGACCTAATCTCATTGCTTGGAAAAATAACCTTGGAATTATTTCCAAGTGCACACCCTCTGCACATGCCCTGCTGCTCAATACTAAAATCTAGGAGACTAGTGATAATCTCCCTCAGAATTGGCAACACCCATTAGTGCAAGTGTTCCATCCTACTGTGCTATAAATCACACATGTTGTCATTGTCATGTACCAAGATTTAAATTATCTTATCCTTCAACCTGTATATATTTCCCTCTCTAACCCCAATTCTCATTGTTGTGTTAGGGCTATCTCCTTGTGGACGTATGAGTACTTTCCCTTCCTTGAAAATGAAGGAAAAACCCATGTCTTACATAACTGAGACTGAGAGAAAATTCTTCTTTAGTCCTGGTACATATAACACATCCTGGGCTTCCAATGAACCACCTAACTCAAGCTAGAACAAGATTGTTCCCTCTCCCTTCACCGCATACTAAGCATCCTCTCCAAGATCCACATAGATCCCTGAGTCCTTCTCCGTGAGATTTCTAAATAACTCATGTGCTTTTGTCATATTTTTTTCCCACTAAGAAAAGAAAAACACAATCAATCACCTACAACTGAGTGCCTCTGCCCCTACTGTATGGTCCTGTATCGACAACATGTACGATCTATACACGTTCTGCACGACCTGTACAACGTGTATGTACATGCCCTAGACCACCTGTCCAACATGTAGGTACACACTCTACTACACTTTTCCTATGCATATGCACATGCCCTGTTGCACAAGTCTAACGTGTATGTATGTGCCCTACTAAACTAGCATGTACATGTGTTGAGTTAACTGCTTCATGCATACAATGATGTCTATGGTTCAGATCTTCCTAGATTTATATGCTGCTATTGTCCATTAGCTTCTCTTCTCTTTTACATTGAATTGATCTCTAGGTGAAAGTCCTTCTTCACCCTTCCTAATATATCCTAGAGAAAAATTCCTTCTTTTCTCTGTCTATGAGTCACTAACTCCAATAAATGTCTCTAAGATGCGTTATCTCTTGAGCTGATATCTAGATGAAATCCCTTCTTCACTCTTTTTGAGATCCTCTTGAGTCATATTCTTTTGTGTCTCGAGCACTCAATGAATTTCACTACTGGTTTATAGATCTGCAAATATCTCTTTTCATATTTGACAGATCTATTGCAAACTATTGTGGATTAGTGTTTGGTCCTTTAAACACCCACTACTGTAAATCAGATCTAACATATCCGCTATCATAAACTATTGTGTATTTGAATTTGGTCTCCACCTCAGAGTGTAAGCTCTGATACCATGTTGATTTTCAACACACTCTGAATACCATGTTGAAATTTCAATTCCCAACACCTAGATAAGTTATTTCCTACTAATTTCCTTGTTGAAAATAAATTACAACTCACTGAATAAATTATAATGACTAAAAATAATTAAAACAACGAAAACAATTTGGAAAAAAATCTCACATAGCACATAGAAAATTTTTCCCTTCAAATACGCTTTTAATTAATAATGAATCTAAGCTTACAAGGGCTCCCTTATTGGGAAAATGTCCCACTGAGGAAAAATACAAATATATCAAACCTGACAACTCAGGGCCTGAAGAAATATTTTGTTAATATTCCCAAATCTTCTTGTTGGCCACTTAGATCTGCACTAGATATGCCTACTAGTACTCAAATATGAAAGATCTGCTTGTTGGTACGTCATATATGCTAGATCTCCCTACTGATACCTCAGATTTTCACCAGAACTATCCATTGGTACCTCAACTCTACACTAGATATGTCCACTCGTACCTCAGATTTTCTAGATCTGCCTGCTCGTACTTCATATATGCTATATCTACCTGATGGTACCTCAAATCTGCTATATCTTCCCACTGGTACCTCATATTTTCACTAGATTTGTCCATTGGTACCTCAGATATCCAATATATATCTGTTGGTACCTCAAATTTGCGAGATCTTTTTTTGGTACCTTAGATCTGCACGTTGGTACCTCAGATTTGTCCGCTAGTACCTCAGATCTATTAGAAATTCTTACTGGTACTTCAGATCTACACTAGATATTCCTGCTGGCTACATGATCCCAGAAATTGTATGGCCTCTTCCTCCTTGTTGGATAGTACGACCTCCATGAATTTATAGCTGCTGGGTTGTTCTTCCACTTGCTACTTTTTATCTCCTCCTTCAGACTTGATCTCTACATGAAATTCATTCTTCACCTTTGTTGAGATCCCCTTGAATCATAGTCCTTCATGACTCAAGCACTTGATCAAAAGTCCTTCTTTACTCTTCTGTCCTTGATCCCCTTGAGTCACAATCCTTCCCGACTCAAGCACTTGAGCAAAATAACTTCTTTTCTATTGTGTGGATTACTTTTTCCTTCACCTAGCCTTGCTTTTATAATCTTGAGTTATGACCGAATCAAACATAACCCTAATATCCAAAGTGATTAACGATTGATATTAGATCTCAACTCACTTTAGATCAATGGCCAAGATTAACTTAATTCACTAATGCTAATAAATTTAGCATTTCATTAAATTAAACTCACTTCAATTATAAAAATCACTTTACTTTAATAATTCCTTTAATAAAAGTAAACTACTAAGGTTGAAGGATTTGGATGACTTCGACACGTCTAGACACTTAGACCAATGCAGAAATACCTATCTGATGCTACAAACATCAACAAATTTCTATTTCCTATGCTCTTCCTTTCATCACATTTTTTATTGTCTTGATTCCGAAGATCACCCCTCCTTACTTTCACATTCCTTACAAAAGTGATTTTCTCTGAGTCACATTGACTTGTCTTCCTTCATTAAAAATACCACAATCAATGAATGCATTTCGTTCAAGGTTACAATTAAAGCAATTTTCTCTGGGTCATGACTATCCATCTTTGTTCATTCAAAATACCATAATCAATGAGTGAATTTCATTCAAGGTTCCTATTATCGCTTTCCAGAAGCCTCTCATTTCTTTGTCCCCTGACAACTCAAATTTATATTTCAACTTATCATGCATATGGATTTCAAATAACCATACCATGTTGGAGACTTCCCACAAGGCCAATAAAGTGGCTCTGATACCACTATTAGGACCCTGACTATTATGAACCCTAGAATCTAACTGATAACAAACTAATATTACCAAAATGACAAATAAAATTCAAGTCTACAACAATATATTCAACAATTGTAGTATAACAGATTCTAGATAATAAAATATGTAAATTCAACTACTATAGAAGTAATAACAACAATTAATTGTTTTGACATTTCAATGTAGTAGACCTTCAAAACAACAGTCTGGACAATGGATATAAATATTAGATAAAACATGACGAGTACTAGTAATGAATCTTGACAATACAAGATATCATCCTAAGAAGGTATGGACACAAAGTCATGCTTGAAAAATCTAAGGGAAGATATCCTCTTGAGAAGGTTTGGACACAAAGTCAGGTCAAAAAATCTAAGGGTTGTATGGATGGTTGAGTTAGTTTCCCACCAACTACCTACAAGGAAAACAACTTCCATAAATACCTTACTCTAAGGCCTAAGATACCATTTAAGTTAGATAAATAATCCTTGGGATTATGGTACATTTTAAATATTATTTTAGGATAAATATGAAGAGTCATAGGTAAATAGAAAGAGTCATTCAAACCTCTTGGAAAATGAAACCAAATGTCATTTGTCTTGTATTAATATATGGCTCACTTTAATGAAAATCAATTCAATTCACGGAGTTACTCAACCCTGGCCTGATAGTGGTATTAAAGCTGGTTGTTTCTGATATGATATCTAGAGTTGTTTCCCTTCTCTCTCGTTCTTCTTCTCGTCCCTATTTTTGAACACCTCATTGAAAATAGTGGTCGACGACCAGGGTTTCCAAAATTTTAGCAGATTCAATCTTGGCATCTCGACTCTTATTTTTTGGAGAATTCCATCGATTGAACTTAGTGGCATATTGTGTAAACAATGGTCGACAACTAAGGTGTCTATAAGCTTAGTGGATTCGATCTTGGCATCTTGACTCTTGTTTTTTGGAGAATCTCGTCGATCGAACTCTGTGGCATATCGTGCATGTGATAAATGGGCTCTCCAAAAATAACCCTTGTGTTTGGCCTTGCACCAATTGTCTAGGTTATCAAATGACTTGAGCACATTTACATCATACACAAGTACACAACAATATGCTCCTATGTAGAAAGAAACACGCTGGATTTTTGAGGTATAGCGAGTGCCAATGACAACGTTGGGGCGAATTTGAGAGACAATTTACTATGCACCGTAGAAGAAGTGTATGCAGACTATGATGGCATGCAAAGAGGATGTTTAAATTCCTTGGTGCACCAAGTGGAACAATTCTATGAATAATCTAGACAATGGTAGCTCTGTCTGCTTCTATGAACTTCCAGACTAGTCATGGAAACTTCTTTGCTTCGAGGAGATGGAAGAGGAAGGGTTCCCACACCTTGTTCTTGGTATCAATTTTTCCAAGGACACCATGTGATAGACATATCAACTTAAAATGGTTTTCATTCACTGTGACAACTAGTTGCATGCCTTTTCTTTTTATCTCATTTATCTCAATGGATTTGATGTCAGTGACACCAATCACATTATGAATATGTTAAATTGTGTTTCTTGGTGATCATTTATTTAATAGATTCCTATTAGGCCATTGATTCTTGCCACTTCTGCCACATACAACCGCCGAAAAGTGAAGAGAGTGATGAAAATGAAGTTGAGTTGGATCCACTGTAGTTGACAAAGACAATTGATTCTTTTAGAGGAGAAGGCAGTAAGAGAGGACGTGGAAAGAAGAATTTAAAGAGGCATGGGGTAGGCACAATCATGGTCTTCACTGTGTTCGTTGGGGCAAGAATGGACATGAAACAAAGACATGTAGGATCCCATGGGATAATATCAAGGACAAGAATAAATAAAAAGAAGGAAATGGTAAAGCTCCTGAACTTGCTCAATTTGTTATCGTTCACTGCAATATTGACATAAATGAATATTTGTTCAAATATTCATTTTCTTCTTGGAGATATGTTTGGTTTCTTGACACTGGTGCTACTTTCCACATGAAATTCCGTAGAGATTTTTAACAAAGTTACTAACTTAACGAGAATTGTAACTTCAAAACAAGAACTTTGGCCCAAAAAATTCACATTTTTGGGTAAAAAACACCAAAATCAACCCTCGTTTCAAAATGTGGTGCTACAAACAACAACCCTTTTTTGTTTGGTGGCTAAAACTATGACTTGCTTGAAATCGCGGCCTTGATGCCTGACACCGACCGACACCATTGCGAGAAATTAACCATAGAATCGAAAATTGATGCTGTGAGTAGCATCGATTTTATTTTGAGTAAAAATTAAGACTTAATTGGGATCGTGGCTTGACCAATGGTACCATCTAAAAAAAAGGCTAAAATCACCTCATAAATTGGAAATCTGATTTTGCTTTATTAATTAAATATTTATTTGTTTTATAAATGTACATTAAAAATTGAAAAAAAAGACACCTCGTAAACAATTTTTTTGAAGAAAAATGAAAAATAACACATTTAAAAAAAATTGCATCGAGTGAATTCTAATTAAAAATTAAAACAAAAAAAAAAGCATAAAACTTCCAAAAAACACATTTCAAAAGAAAAATAAATAAATTAAAAAGAACATACAATTTTAAAAATAAAATGATTTCTTTTTAAACCCTTTAGAAACAACTCAATTTCAAAAGTTTTTTTTCAAAAAACTTACAAAACCTAAGGAAAACACAATGTTCAAAACAAAATTAAATAGAAAATTAAATGAAAACCTAAAAACCAAAAACTTGAACAAATAAAAAAAATAAAAATTAAACTAAATAAAAATCTAACTTAAATAATGAAATTTAGAAAAAAAATAAGCAAAAAATTAAACAAAATAAAAAACCACACATAAAAAAATTTAATTTCAAAATTTGAAATGCAAAGAGGGGTGGGGTAGGGGGAGGGGCGATGCATACGAAGAGGGGAGGGGCATTGCCGACATCGAGGGGCGATGTCGGGAATTTCCATCCCCCTCTCCCACCACCATGACCCCGTTGTCAACACTGCTCGGGAAGGGGTAGGGCGATGCTCAACATCGTTCCTCGATGAGGGGAGGGTGATGCCCGACATCACTCCTCGATGTTGACATCGAGGGGAGATGTTGGGCATCACCCTACCCCTTCCCTACCCCTGTGACCCATCTTTCGACGCTTCCTGCGGCTGTGTGGAAGAGGATTTCCTCTGCCATGCCCACGCGGGCCGTGCGACCACAAACAACGTTAACAACGGGGTCACGAGGGTGGGGAAGGGGCATCACCCTCCCCCCTTTGTGTCTGGGCATCGTCCTCCCCCTTTGTGTTGGTTTTAACCAACACAAATGGGGGAGGGAAATGCCCAGACACAAAGGGGTGAGGGGAGATGCCGGGTATCACCTTCCCCTTTCCCCATCCCCCTTTGCATTTCAAATTTTAAAATTAAAATATTTCATGGGTATTTTTTCATTTTTAAATTGAACATTATTTAAGTTAGACTTTTATTTAGTTTAGTTTTTTTTTTTAATTTATTTGTTCAAGTTATTTATTTTTAGATTTTTATTTGATTTTGTTTTGAACTTTGAGTTTTTTCTTACGTTTTGTAATTTTTTTTGAAAAAAATCTTTTAAATTTGAGTTTTTTCTAAAGTTTTTATTTTTATTTTTTAAATTCATTTTATTTTTAAAGTTTTATGCGATTTTTTATTTTTTTTGGTCTTTTTTTTAAGGTGTTTTTTTTTTAAGTTTTATGTTTTTTTTTTTTGTCTTAATTTTAAATTAAAATTTACTCAATGCAATTTTTTTTTAAATGTGTTCTTTTTCATTTTTCTTCAAAAAAAATGTTTACAAGGTGTTTTGTTTTTCAATTTTTAATGTAAATTATAAAACAAATAAATATTTAATTAATAAATAAATTTTCAACTTTCCAATTTAGGAGGTGATTTTAGCGCTTGTTTTAAAGATGGTACCAGTGGTCAAGGCCACGATTGCAGTTAGGTTTTAATTTTTACTCAAAAAATAAAATTGGTGCTACTGGCAACGTCGATTTTCAATTTGATGGTCAATTTCCCATAAGGGTCAAGGCTGGGATTTCAAGCAAGTTAGAAATTTATCCATCAAACAAAAAACGGGTGCTACCGACAGTGCCACTTTTTGAAATGGGCCACTAAATACAACCTACAAAAAAACGATAAATCTGGAGGGTTCTTGTCAAGTTGGTAACTTTGTTTTCTTTGAAGAATTGAATGACAATATAGATGGTGAAATAAACTTTGCAGATGTATCCAATCTCAAACCCATGGGATTTGGCACCATCAGGTTCAAATTGCTTGGACTCCCATATTTTCTTTTCATAATGTTCTCTATCTTCTTGAGTTGCGGAGGAACTTGCTGCCTTTTGTGCACATTTGACAACAAGGCCATTCTATTCACATGTATGATGGAAAAGTTGAAGAAAGGAGGTATTCCAACAACATGGTCATCATGACAAGATGGAAAGATGAGAAATTGTTGAAGATGAAAGGAACATCAACACAATGACAAAATTTTGCATACCTCTCTCACCATGATGAATGTACATTGTTATTTAGTCTCTTGTGGCATGCTAGATTTGGGCACATCAATTACGATAGTCTTCATATGTTGAAGAAAAATGTTGTCTCTGGTTTTCCTACCATTCCAAGGAACTTGAAGCAATGTGAGGAGTGTATCCTTGCTAAACACAACAAACAACCTTTTCATGATTCCACTTCGAGAGGATGTAGAAAGCTAGAGTTGATAAATTTTGATTTGTGTGACCACATGTTTGTTCCATATGCTTTTGGCAATAAATATGTCATGGATTTTATTGATGACTACATCGGGATGTGTTGGGTTTATTTGTTGAAAGATAAATCTCAAGCATTTGAAACATTTACAATTTTTCATTTATGGATTGAAAATGAAGCTCAATTTCGTACTGGCACTCTTTATTCTGTTAATGGAGGGGAATACACTTCAATGAGTTTGAAATATATCTTTGCCAACATGGGATCAAGCATCAAACCACTGTTCCATACAATCCTCAACATAATGGTGTAACATAAAGAATGAACATGACACTTTTGAACATTGTACATTCAATGCTATTTTTCAAGAATGTGAAGTTGATGTTTTGGGCTGATGTAGTTCTATGTGTAGTATATGTGAGAAATATGAGTCCAACTCATGCTCTTGGGAACACGATTCCTTATGAAATGTGGTATGGCTGCATTCTTTTGGTGAGGCATCTCAAGGTCTTTGGTTCCACCTGTTATGCCTTAATTCCTAAGGAGAAAAGAAATAAACTTGTTGTGAGGAGTTGAAAATGCATCTTCTTGGGGTACTCAAATACCACCAAGGCATATCATCTTTATGATGAGGTAAAGAATAAGTTGATTGTTTCTAGAGATATGATTTTTTTTAATCCACCAAGAATGATGAAACCATTGAGTGACAACTTGATCATCTGGATAGATTCACCCATGTAAAGACATCATGAGTTTGATGATGATATTCCACATCTTGAAGGGGGATCCCTAGCTTGGATAAATCTCTAGAATTTCCTTTTAAAGTTCCATTTTCCCCTCATGAAGAAGATCCACTCACTTCATCGAAATAGGGAGTTCAATTGGACGATGTGATTGAGAGCATTGAAAGGTTGAACCTTGATGGAAATTCAACACCATCTCAATCAATGAAGAAACCTAGACAGCATCAAAAAGGTCCAAAGTGGCTCATAAATACACTTGAAAGTGTTCATACCGATGAGGTTGGCAAGATAGGAACCAAATCTCAACAAGACAAGATGTTGGAGGTGATGTAGATAATTCAGATTCATAAGCTATTTTTCATGATGAATGGAAAGAAGCCATGTAGAAAGAGTATGATGATCTCCTCAAGAATGGGTCATGGAATTTGGTATATCCTTGTAATGATCCCAAGCCATTATGCAAGGATCATCACTGTTTTGGTGTCTTTTTAAAACTTTTTCTGAGTGAGGTATTTCGTCAAACACTTTGTTGATCTACCTTTTAGATGTGTTTATATGTGTGTATACAACAAATAACAGA
>ML791594.1:266357-278039 GCA_009831015.1 Picea engelmannii
TTTACGCATCACCTCTTTAAGTTGTTCAAAAGCTTTAGTTGCCTCTGGAGTCCATGAAAATGCATCCTTCTTAGTTAGTGTTGTTAAAGGTGTTGCTATTCTTCCATAGTTCCGAACAAACTTGTGGTAGTAACCTGTCAAACTTGCGGTAGTAAGGATTGTGGGTCTGAACAGAGTTATGGTTGTTGTTTGATTTAATTTATTTTTTATGAACAATATATGTCTTATTCCCTCTCATACTATCACTTTTTCTCTCATTATACCCCCCTCACGATCCTTATTTCATTTTTACACGCATTGTTCTATAAAATAAATTAAAAACTCTATATGGCAGTGGAAAAAGATATGACACAGAAATAGGTGGCAACTGATATATTTTGGTATTGATTTCACAGTTAGTTATTTAATGAATTGTTTAGCAATACTCGTGCTTTTATTCCCTATCGTGCTACCACTTTTTCGCTCATTAGAATCCCTCCAGATGTCCCATGAACCCTATTTCACCCCCTGCTCACTTGGAAATTATTAAATAATTTATTATGGATTGAACTGCATGGGTCTTATGTCAATTTTTTAGCCAAACTTTGTTTCATATAAACAGAATGTCATGTATGGTTTGTTAAGGGCTAGTTACTAATGACTTGTTGCATACAAGATCAGTTTCTTTAGTAGAGACACTCATGGAAGAAACAATAGAGGAAGAGGTAACTGGAATAGAGGGCCTAGAAGGCCTAGATTCTCAATTCATTTTGATCTTGAACCCCAGGAATTGAACTAGTTGTTTCAAGTTGGGTTCTTCAATTGGATTGGGCAAGGGATAATGCAGCCTAGACCAAAGAGACCTCCCTTCCAGCCTCAAAATATCCCTGGTATTCATCTGCCTCCTCATCTATCCATGCTACCAAAAGTTCCCGAAAATGATGGTTGGTAGGAGATTGTCAATCCGGCAGTCTCTGACCATCGTGGCTAGCCCAACTTTTCATTGCCTCCTCCTCCTCCACCTATAAATCCGAATGTTCAAATTACCCCTGTGCATTCACCTGTTCAATCCTCCCATGCTAGCAAATGGATTAAGATTGATGTCCCCCATGTGCAAGACAAGGGTAAAGTTGTTGCCTCCCCTTCATCTCCTTCAAATGACTCATCAAAATCAGTCTCATCTCGTATGCATCTGAAGGATGATTGTTCCCATGTTATTAGTGAGATTAAGCCTCAAGGTTCGAATCAACCTAAGGCTAATTCTGGGAAGTCTAAAGGGGACAGCAGTGATAGAAGAAGGATTTCCTCTCAAAGTGGAAAATATGGATTTTAATTTATGTGTTTATGATTGAGTTGTTGAAGACAGTGACCTGCAGAAGGTTTTGGACAATAAGCTATTTTTTGGGGATAATGTGGTTATTTACATGTTTTGGATATGATTTGAATTATTTTTTATATTTAATATTCAAGTTTTGGAAATATTTATGGGAGCTACAAGGAGCCATGTGTTTAAATGATTATCTAATTGTGTTTATTTTTTGTAAAGAATAAAAGAAGGGAGTCACAAGGGGTCCCACCTACTTAGTTATTATTAAATAAAGAACCTTAACTATTATTATTAGTATTACTTCCCCTAAACTAAAATTAGTTAAGTTTAATTAACTTAACTAAAGAAAGTAGTTGAACTACTTTAACTTATTTGGAATGCATAAAATCCAAATGAGAAGGAAGAACAGGGGGAGAATAGAAGGAAAAAGAAATAGTAAGGTTTGTTCTTTTGTTTTCATGAGATAGTTTCAATTTTCATTCATTCTTGAGTTCATTAAAGGCCTAATTCTCTTTTTGACAACAGGGTCCTATTGTAGATAGCAAGGTTCAAAGCTAAACCATATCATTCAGATGTATGTTTCAAAGGTGTTGATCTATATTTGATAGTCTGTGTATACTTGTCTATTTATTGTTGAGTTTCATAGCTAATAAAGGATATTGTGGAGAGTCAAATTGGCAGCAGTCTGTGGCAAGCTGATCTAGATTATAAATTTCAGTTTTTACTTCTTGTCAGGGTCCTTTTGTATGGTTTTCATCAGGGATATGTAAATTAGACTTTGGTCCATGCCCTCACAGGGATTTTTTAAAGAGAAAGATAGTTTTGATTTCTTGGAATGAAATAAAGTAGATTGATATTCTGTCTCATTTGTGTGTATATGTGACTTGGTTACTTTTTATTTTTGATCTCCACATTTACTTTCTGTAATCTGTATATTTTCATAAAATCATATAAAAATTTCATATTTTGCAACAATCTTTTCATTTAAAAAATCAGCCTAAACCCTTGTAATTAATACTTGTGGATTGAGAAATACTTTTTGAGGATATAAAACATAGGGTGATATTCCCGACTATCTTGTCTTAGCCAGGAAAGATTCAAAAATGCTTGAGTAAGATAATTCATATATTTTCCTCAACATTTATTTGGCAACTATACTGGGGAGATCTTCCATATCTCTTTGGTTGATTGTATGCTTGATTATCATTGAAAAAATTATTTTTTGCTTTCAATTTTTTGACTATTTCCTTTCCTTCATGACAGTACCTATTACAAGGTAGCCCAATATTGAGCTTGGTCTTAAAGATCAGACCAGCATTGCTTTAAACTTATTCAATACTATCTTAGAAACCGCTAACACCCGGATTGAGCTTGAAAACTCGTGGGCAGTGATTGAATAAGACATAAGTGTTCGAGAACATTGGGAAGCGAGGAAAAGACAGCCTAGGAATCATCCATAGATTTTTTTTTCCTAAAGTTTTGATCTTCTTTTCATGTCCTTAAACCCTCGCATATCTAGGAGAAGAAGAGGTTTATCACCTGAGATCAACCCTATTGTTGAAATAGGAAGAAGAAACGTTGTTTTTCAACCCAACAAGGTACTCTAAGGAGAACTTTGTTTGATTCATCCAGTTTTTCTTTCTCTTCCTTACCCATCGTGCTCTGGTGGCACTGGAGGTGCTTCTTCATCTCAAGCTTCAGCCTCGTCAGTGATTGTTATCTTGTATATACATCAATTCCTTGTCCAATCTACCACCAATCCCACTAAGGTCATAAAGAAGTATGGTCTCTTTCAATTTGAAGAAGATGTTACTACTACTCTGTGGCATGTATCCTCTCCTCTTAACCTAGCACCTGCTACTCGTCCACTTCCAAAATTCAAGGAGAATATCCCTAGGTTTTCATGAAATAACACGGTCACTACGAATGAACACTTGGTGGCATTTTATAATGTCTGTCACAACATAGGAGCTTGTATATGCTTATTTGTTGATTCCCTTGAAGGGAAAGCAGTGGCTGATTTCTTTGATCTTCCTCCCAAGATTCTTTCCACTTGGGAGGAGTTAGTTTATTGGTTCAAATATACTTATGGGCAATATAAGAGCCCAGCCGAGAAATTATGGGAGTATAATAACATTGCGTACAAAGACGGTGAGACTATCAAGTCTTTCAACTTACGTTTCACCAATTTATATAACCAAGTTACCGAACTTATTATCCCTCAGAACCAAGCCGCTTTTATGAATTACTATAATGCTCTACCTTCCCCTTACCGTCATAGGCTTGAACAAAAGTCTATTGACAATATTGTTTCCTCTCTGCATACTTGTCTAGATTATGAAGAACAACTTGAAAGAATAGGTCTTCCCAAGAGAGACTCAGTTAAAAAAACGAACATGTTTGCCCTCTTATAGTTTGTAAAAGACATGAATAACCGAATGATAGCATATGAAATAAAGGGAAAATTCCCTTCACTTACCCCTGGGGCCTCATCTTCTTCTTCACCACCCTTTAGGAATCCTAATGAAAATAAATTTCAGCCTAAGGCCAACATGCCTCGCAGTTGGTGTAACTTTTGCGAGGAACACCATGAGGAAAATACTTGTGAGGTAAAGAAGAGTGTCAGAGATAAAATATTTGGAAAAAGGCATGAAACTACCATTGATGTTCTAGATTTCGCAAAACCAGAGGATGTCATGATCATAAACACTAGGAATAAATCCTATGCTTCAAAAGGAAAATATGATCCCCCTCGTACTTCTTCTAGCCCAAGATCATCTTCAACAGTTGCTACTGTACAAGTTACTAAAACTCCTAACAGTGAAGGAACTCTCTCCCCTCTTCCCTCTTCCAAATACAACATTCTCAATCAATTGCCTAATATTAAAGTCGATGTTACCCTCCTGGACATGGTTGTCATCCCTGAGCAACAAAAGCATCTGAAAATTTTCATGGAAAGAAAAGATTCCATCGTAGCCAATCTCTATGAAGAGGTAGACGAAGAGGACTCAATTGTAAATAAAGTAGGTGTACATAATTTTAGACAACATATAAAAAAAAAACATTTTTCATTTATGTAAAGATTATGGACAGAATAGCCCATTGTTTTCTGATTGACGGTGGTTTGGTCCAATGCGTAATGTTGAAAATTATTATGGAAGATCTAGGCTTTTCTTGTACAAATGAAAATGCCAAAATCATGCTCTCTTATAATAGTTTACAACAATCGACCATAGGTTAGATCAAGGACGTGACCTTGGTTTTGTGTGTGCATCCTGAAATAAGGACAACCCTTAATATGCAGGTAATTGACATGCCAGTGAGTAATTATTCAATCATCTTAGGAAGAGATTGGAAAGCCTTGACAGGTGGATACCTCTCACTCAATGGGACACACTTATATGTTCCTCGGAATGGGAATAGCATCACAGACTTAAGGGAGGGAATAATTTCACCTTATATAGAAAGCATCCCATAGCCTAATGTAAATTATATCGAGGAGGACCTAGGAGTGTATTCCATCTTTGTAGATGAGGACAACACTACCTTGGAACAAATTGACCTAGAGGATGGGATGTGGCATATGCACTTTGATGGTTCATGTTCCAATGAAGGAAATGGAGTTGGTGTTATCTTGTACTCTCCTATAGGCAAGATTCACAACTTTTCCTATAGTTAGAGTTTGCTTGCACTAACAACGTCACTGAATTTGAATCATTACTGCTAGGCATTAAAAATTCCTATAATTTAGGTTGTGGTCATCTTATAGTTTTTGGGGACTCTGAACTTGTTGTAAACCTTGTACATAAGATATATTCTCCTAGCAACAAGTTAATGAAATGCTACACCCAAATTGTTTGGGCGCTTATATTGAACTTTCTATCATTCAACATCACTCATGTTAAAAGGGAATTGAACTCAATGGATGATAGGTTAGTTGTTTTTGCAGCCTCTCCTACTCAGCAACTTCTGCCACAAATACCTGATTGCACCTTTCAATATTTGTATTGTCCTCATATCCCTGACAATGTAGAGTCATGGCAGGTCTTCCCTGGTGATGAGAGCATATGTTCTTTCATACAAAATGAACCTTATAATCCCAAGGAGATTATATCCATGGAAGATAACAAAATTCCGAAGGGATTGACTCCTCTAGAAAGTTCATTTTCATCGAGTGATGTAGGAAACAAAGAAAATGAGTCGAAAAGGAAAGTGGGTGAAACCATTTCCTTGAACATTGGGACACCCTATTGTCCAAAGAACGTTAAGATAGGTTCCCAATGTTTTGATGAAGAAAAATTGAAGTTCATTGAGTTACTTCGTGAATTTCAAGATGTTTTTCCTTGGTCTTATGAGGATCTTCGTGGTTTTGATCTTGTTCTTATACAGCATGTCATTCCTATCAAGGAAGGCATAAAACTAGTTAGGCAAAAAAAAGACCCATTAACCCTGCACTGGAAGAAACAATTTAGAAGGAGTTGGAAAAACTCTTGAAGGTTGGGATAATTTTCCATGTTAAGTATTCTAAGTGGGTTTCCAATTTGGTTCTCGTTCAGAAAACAATTGGTCATATCAGACTATGCATTGATTTTCGTGCATTGAATAGAGCTAGCATAAAAGACCATTTTCCTCTCCCTAATATGGAAATGATTTTGCTGCAAGTTGCAGGGTCACAGATGATGTCCTTACTTGATGGTTTTTATGGTTACAATCGGATCAAGGTAAAAAGGACAGATAAATATAAAACCACTTTTATTACACGTTGGGGCACATTCACTTATGAACATATGCATTTTGGCTTATCTAATGTAGGTGCCACTTTCCAAATATCTATGTAAATAGTTTTTGATGATCTGATCAGCAAAATTATTCAGATTTATCTTGATGACTTAACTATGTATTCAAAGAACCGATTAGATCATTTTTGTCATCTTAAAAAGGTTCTCATGTGATGCAAGAAATTTGGCATTTCTTTAAATCCTTCTAAGTCTATCTTCGGTGTTACCAAGGGCAAGCTCCTTGGACACATTGCCTTTGATTCGGGAATAAGAATTGATCTCGAAAGGATTGTTTCTATTCTAAATCTTCCTGCCCCTACTTCCAAAAAGGAGGTTCAAGCCTTCATGGGTATTATCAACTTTGTCCGTAGGTTTGTTCCTGATTTTTTTGTAATGGTCAAACCAATTCACAATCTTCTTAAGATCGCTCCTTTTCTTGGACCAATGACGTCGAAAATGATTTCGTAGGGATCAAGAAAGCAATCAGTTCCGCATCGATTTTGGCGAAGCCAGATTTTGAGAAAGAGTTTATTATATATATTAATGCCACAGAGGAAGTCATTTCTGCTATCCTCATGCAATGTGATGACCAAGTTAATGAAAAACCAGTAGCTTACATGAGTCAAATCTTGTCAGATGATGAATTCAAATATTCTTATATTGAAAAATGTGCTTTCTCTCTTGTTAAAGTTGTTGAAAAATTTCACCACTTTATCTTAGGTAAGCACACACTGGTAAAAGTCCCTTTACCTGCTGTCAAGTTTTTTCTCTCACAGACTTATCTTTCAGGGAAGCTTGCACATTGGCTTGCCAAGATCTAGAACCATGATTTAACTATCATAACTTCTAAAACCATTAAGAGACGTTACTTAGCCCTTCACTTATCTTAGCATGCAAAATCAAGTGAATAAATTGATGAACAAGATAGCTCCTTGTCAACACTATTTTGTATTGACAATCAAATCCTTCCTGTAGTTGAACATCCCTGGTATAAAGATATGGTGTATTACTTTCAAAATCAAATATGTACAAATAAATTAGATACTCAATAAAGGATAAGACTCTGTCTTGAATCTTCTAGATACGTCATTTTAGGAGACTTCTTGTTTCGCAGATATATCGATGGTATGTTACTTCATTGTGTGAATAATGAGGAAGCACAGAAATTGTTACAAGAGACTCATGGATATTCAGATGTTGTTATTCATGTAGGGGGGCACTTTTCTGTTAAAACTATTGCTTTTAAAATTATCAGGAAATGGTACTATTGGCCTTCAATTTTTCGTGATTCTTATAATTTTTCAAGATCTTGTGACAAGTGCCAAAAGTTCGTTGGAAAAGAACGTCTTTCTTCCATGCCTTTACAACCTGTCCTCCCTGACTTTCCTTTTTCAAAATGGGGTCTGGACTTTATTGTTCCTATTAATCCTCCATATTCAGTAGGGCAAGTTTTTATCTTGACAGCCATAGATTATTTTACAAAATGGCCTGAGGTTGTCCCACTTAAGCATTCGCAGGATGAGCAGGTGATTTCTTTCCTTGAGACTAATATTTTTTCTATATTTGGTATTCCTTTGGAAATTATTACAGACAACGGTCTCGCTTTATTTCTGCTAAGATGACTCAATTTCTAGCTAGACTAGGGCAAGCTGGGTCTACTAACAAAAATTTGGTTAGAATTATCAAGAGGCTCATTGAATATAAGCCTTGTCAATGGCACACTCTCCACACTTACACCCTTTGGGCATACCGCACTACCACCAAGGTGAGCACTGGTTGCACTCCCTTCTAGCTTGTTTATGGTCAAGAAGTCATTATGTCTATCAAGCTAGAATTTTCTTCTCTAAGGCTGATGTTATAGGTTGAAGAATTAAATTCTTCCAATATCTCTCAAAGAATGAATGCACTCTTGGATTTAGAGGAACAAAGGATGTTTCCCTTGGATAACATAAAGAGAAGATAGCAAACTGTTAAAAGATATTTCAATAAAAGTACAAAGGTTGTCAAATTTAAGATTAATGAGAAAGTCTTGTTGTGGGATTCAACTCATGTTGATAGAGGAAGGCATTCAAAGTTTCAAAAGTTATGGATGGGTCCTTTTAAGATCGCTTTTGTCCTGGGTGCAAATTCCTATATCCTAAAGGACTTGGAAGAGCGATTGTTTTCCTATAGCACCAACGGTTCCCACTTAAAACACTATGTGGAACAAACTTGAAAGTTTAAATGTTGTATGGAATTTTGTATGTATTATACTTTTGTTTTATTGCTTTGATTTTACTTTGTTGTTATTTATTTTGTTGTTTTGTTTTTGTTGTTTTATTTCTTTTATTTGACTTCTTTTCTTCTCAAAAATAAAATTTTAGAATAGTTTTTCCACAGTGATGCTATTCTGTAAGTATTTTTAATCAATAACAATCAGGTTACACAGCTATCATGATGTTCCCCCTTGAAGACATCATTGAAATTGTTATCTACTTCAACTGTTGTTAGATAAGATATTTGGTTTTTCATCCCTATTTTTTATTTCCTTTTCTTCCCTCCACTCCAAGATTCAAAAGAGCACACCAGAAATTTTTTCTCCTTGAATTAAAGAATGATTTCACTATGATTAATCGAATGATTATGCATACAGGGATAAGCCCCCTCATACGTAACACGTTCCATGAGTTATTCCCAAAATCCCAAATCATTTTTTCCCTTAAATCACTCACTTCCCCCCGTTGCATAATCATTTTGATGTTTATTTCCTTGATCTAATGTTCACCTGGTCTGCAAAACCATACAATCTGAGTTCTTAATCTGTTGGGAGCAGATTTCCCTGTGGAGTCTCCAATTTGTTGACGCTTAAAATTGAAACAATGAATACTGCTCACGAATGATTTTCAAACTCTATAATTTATTTATAATAATAAAAATTAACTAGTAAGTGGGACCCCCTTGTAGACTAGTGGCGCTATGATGGATGTGTTGCACTCATATTTTGGTTTGTTGTTATAATGATGTCAGCACAGTCTTCTATAGTTGATGATGCAAATCATGGTTTTATTCTTCATGTCGATATAATATGGTTGGTTGATTATGTTATGGCTAGATGGTTTTGATAGTCACTCGCAACTCATGGCAGTACTATGGATAAAAGGATTATTTTCTACAGGTGTTATGTTTATGCATTAAAGATTGTTTATTATTTTATATATGATTTCATGTAAAGGATGATATGGAAGCTTAAACAAAAAGGAAAAAACTATGAACAAGCCCTAAGGTTATATGTGGTGACAAAAGAAGGTGCATAGACCTAGATGTTAGACTTATGCGCTTCATTAAAGGATTATTTGTGAGGCATATATGGTAACGTTATAGCATATGGTCGTTGTTAAAGTTTTGATATGATTTGGGGTGGCACACTATGCAATGGATATAGCATTGGATATTTGTTTGAATTAATGGTTGATGTTATGGTGTATGGGTTGTCTTGTACGATGAATTGAATAGGGATGGGGAAGGAAGCAACGTGAATTTACTGCATGTCACTTAAACAACCCTCGAGCCTGTCACCCTAGCCATACTTGCATTTGGTTTTTCGGCTCTGGTGGTTTTGGATGCTCCACGATTTCTGGTTGTGAAAGGAAAATACAGTCCAACTCTTCCCTCAAGCGAGTTTTTCCAGGTATGGTTCCTTTATTTTCCCTCCATTATGGTCCCTTTGTGTTATGAATCGATTTTTTGTCTCAGAATTGCATGAGGTCTATGTTTTTCTTAAGTTTTGATTGTGTATCAGTGTTGTGCTTATGGTTTCTTCTGTGAATACTTTAGACTGTTGGTGTTTTTAAGAAAATAAATGGGTATCCTTGTTGTGTGTAGCCTGCACATTGATTTATTGGTTTAAAACATGTCGGTCGGCTTGGGGTTTTACTCTGGTTCTCTGTGGAAAATTGTGATAATGGTGTAACAAGCTCTGAATTTTTAAGCATGGGTTTTACAATCAGTCTTGGTGTTGAATTTTTCTTACTCCTGGTATGTTTCGTTCCTCCTGGTTACAATGAAAATTGTTAAGTGTTGGAGTGTTCTTGCTTCGTTTTGGTCGAACCTCGAGCTATCTTTTTTCATAGCATTGCCTTCACTATTACTATTGTTGAAATATTTACACAGTCGGGTCTTGGGCATCACCCAGAATTTTAAATGGAAGTTTGTTTATGATTGGGTTGGTTATGTTTCTCTTCGGGCACTCTCTTCACAGTATTTTGAGTATTCGCTTCCTCTCATCTTCGTTGGGTAGTTGACTGTTATGTTTTGGTAACCCTCACTGTCAAGATTTTTAAAGGTTATAAATGTTTGTGGTGGATTTGGAAAGGGCACGGGCTCTCTATTTTTTCACAAAGATTATTCCTTGACTATCTGTTGTTACTTCTTTGTGACAACTTGTTAAAAAAAAGGGGCACGAGTGATCTTTGTTTTCGAAGACTCTTTCTTGATTGAGCCATCTCTTTCTACCTCTCTGCAATAAAATAAAAGGCATGAATTGTTTGTATCACAAAAACCATCTCATGTGGTCAAGCTATTTGTTCTTACTTCCCTTGTTATTTTAAATCTTAACACGATCTTGGTCTCATCAAAGATTAAAGAAACATGTGTGTGCTCGACTCTATTTCTCCTCGGGCATTATTTGGATCTGTCTTTTGTTGGGCATTTCTTCTAAAGGAAGTATGTACATGTTTAATTACGAGAATCCCAGGCTCAGAGTTACATGTTATTGGTTAAATGTTATTTTTGAATCAAGACTTGGGTTGATTATATATACAAACGCTTGTGTGTGATTAAATCAGGGCTCGATTATGAGTTTTAATGCAAATTATGTCAAATAGTGTTGGAAAGTCAATAGTTGGAGGTTAATATTGGGCCTGTTCTTATTAGAGTTTTAAATAATTGGGCATATATCATTCTAAACCAATATATATTTATAACTGTTGAACAACATCGCTCTTGGCTTGGAAAGGACCCCTCTCACTCATATCATTCCCAGCTCAGGTTGGGTGGGAGGAATAAACGGACAATTGGAATATTCGAGGTCCAAAACCTAAAACCGCAGAAGAAATTAAGTGAAGTACCCCAGATACAAAATATGGAAAAGTGTCCATGATATGGATGGCTGGAATCACTGTGTGTATTTCTATTTTTATTTTTTTTAAAAAGGGTTTAGCATTGGAATATAACAGACTGTGGCTCGAAGGGTTATAATTATGGAATTGCCAATGATGTTATTATGATGTTGCATAGATATTGTAAAGATGTGAAGGCTGTTATAATTGAATTATTCTAGGCATATGAATTGTCTTTTATTTGAAGTTAGCAAGCATTATGTCTGTAATTAAGGGACAATTAAATGATTTTGGTTTTAAAGTGGATGTTTATTGGATTGTGGGTCTAAACAGAGTTATGGTTGTTGGTTGATTTAATTTATTTTTTATGAATAGTATATGTATTATTCCCTCTCATACTATCACTTTTTAGCTCATTATACCCCCCTCACGATCCCAATTTCATTTTTACATGCCTTGTTCTATAAAATAAATTAAAAACTTTGTATGGAAGTGGAAAAAG
>ML791595.1:0-23049 GCA_009831015.1 Picea engelmannii
CATTTTTACCAAAATAATATCTTGACTTTTTAATCAAAACTTTATTATTATCAAAATAATACCTTGACTTTTTAATCAAAACTTTATTATTATTATTGAAAGGTTAAATCCTATAAAACCATTGTTGAAGTCCATAAATTTAGACATACGGTTCTTTGACGAGTAATATAGATACTCAAAACGTCAAAAAAAATTTGTTGGACGGGTAAGAAGAATCCAAATTCCAACTCTGGTCGGGATGGAGAAATAACCCTAAATACGCGTCTGCTGGTGTCGGTACGGAGATATAACCCTAAATACGGGTCTTATGCTAAGCTACACTAAGTACATTGTACAAACACATCAGACTAAATGCGTGTGCATCCAGAACACGCATTTGATAATCGTGCATAAATTCTATTATAAAAGAAAGGAGACTTTGCGCAGCTGCGCTTACTGTATTTAAGGCGGGCAGACATAGTGCAAGCACATCTTACCACGAGCGCCACACGTTCAATTCATTCGAGTCATCAACAGCAGCCATCAACCCTTCTTACATTTCTTCTTGTTTGAAGCTTCAGGTTGCAGACTCAGACGCAGAAATGGAAAAATATTTAGGTTTACTGTCCCTTCAAATCCAAAGCAAGAGTGGGAATTTGCTGCAGCTGCTAGCAGCGGCGTTTGCTATGGGGATTGTGTTTTGCGTGCTTCGTTTTTTCTACAATCTGCGAGAATTCACATCATGTGATGGCGGTTGCAGTGGCAAGAGAGTGATATTGGAGAATGGACCCAAGCGGTATCCGCTTTAGGGTTCGCTGTTTGCGTTATGGAAGAATCGAAAGAAACACATTGAATGGTCTGCCGAAATGCTGGCCGAGTCCGCCACGCAGACCATCGTGTTGGAGCGTCTTGGGGGAATCCGGACGGTGTTGACGGCTAAGACGCGGTTCGACAATTATCCGAAGGGCGAGCCCTTCACGGTCATTCTCCACGATCTTCTGGGGAAGGCGATCTTTAATTCCGACGGGGAGGCATGGAAGCTACAGCGAAAGGTCGCCAGCTACGAGTTCAACACCCGCTCTCTCCGCAATTTCTTCTGCGAGTCGTCGTCGAAGAGGTCACGGATCGACTTCTACCCGTTCTGCACACCGCCTGCGAGACAGGTAGCTGCTTGGATTTTCAGGACATTCTGCAGCGCTTTACATTCGATACGATTTGCAAAGTTTCCTTCGGAGTGGATCTGCTTGGCTAGACACGTGTCTTAATCCCGAGTCGGAGCTGGCAGTGGCGTTCGATGTGGCAGCAAAGCTGAGCGCTTAGAGGTCGTCGGCACCAATCCAGTTGGTATGGAAGATGAAGAGGTTGCTCAACATCGGCTCCGAGAAGCACCTCTCGGAAGCCGTTGGGGTGGTGCACGAGTTCTCCAGGAAAGTCATCCGCCGTCGGAGAAGTGAGAATAGCGACGGCGACTCTACGGCCGCCGAATCGAACTTGGAGCAGTCGGATCTCATTTCCAGATTCATGGCGCTTGGCAAAGGGAATGGGCATTATATGTCTACCTGTTAGTGTTAGACATAATGCTTACAGTTGTTGTAACTGTGAGTTTTTAGGTTAACTATAACTGTTGTAACTGTGCGTTTCAACTATGACTGTTGTAACTGTGAGTTTCTAGGTTTACTATTTTTAGCTAATCAGATCCACTTTCTTAGGATCTAGATTGCTAGGAGTCAGTGACCTGCATCCTATATATGTAACCTCCATTTGTCTATTAAGTAGTACAAACTATTCTTTGTGTGTGAATCTTGTGCAATGGCTTCCCTCTGGATTTCTAAGTTGGTATCAGAACTGGTTCTGGCTTAGACTCCTTCATGGAAGGGCCAGGGATATGTGAGAGACTGAGAGTTGAATTTTCTGTAGAAGTGTAAGAATAGATTTATTTTGTAAGTGTGTTTTGTTGTTTGTCTTGTGAGGAGTGTTGACTTGCGATTTGATGTGCCATTTCTTTTGATAGCTGATGAGTGGAGATAAGTATTGATTGAGTCGGTGCCAACGGAGAGAGAAAAGTTTGTTACCCACAAGAGTCATCGCTGCTGTGCATGCTAAATCTCAAGTATTTTAATGTATAATTGACAAGAGTATATTTCTGTGATTGTTTTCTTGTGTGTTGAGTTTTGTGTGTAGAGAGACTTCGCTGGCCAGATTGGAGGAGGATCTATATGCCTGATTGTTGTTTGTGGAAATCTGTTTGATTCAAGGTGTAGATCCGTAGATTTATTCAGAAAGTCGGAGTCTTCCAATATGCCATATATGGATTTGATTTGCAAACAATAGCGAATCTCTTCTCCGGCACATATTGCGTTGAAGAAAAAGATATGGCAGGGGAAGCTCGCTTTATTTCCGTTTGTGGACTATTTATTGCATCAAGTGGAGTAGACTCCAACACTGTTAAGAGAACCACACTTGTGTTGTTGTATCCACGAATTATTGAAAACACATATTTTTGCACATCCTCGTCAGTTGCAACAGGACATCCAAATCTTCAATGAGCTGCCATTGCACAGTTCTCTTCTCGGATTTTGAAGTTTTAACTTCAGAGGTTCTTGCAAAGCATGTCAAGTTAATGAAATTATGGAAAGTCATAATCATCAGGGAAGACCCGGAGACTGTTTTGTTAGCTGATTTTTTGAGGATGAGCTGGAGCTGCAGTCCTCTGATCTACGTGTGCCCAGCAAAGGAGGAACGTCGACGGTTATATAGTTATTTAACTGAAATAAAATTTCCATTATATTTATTTTTGTATTTGTACGTGTGGCTATGTTATTAGGCCGAAAGGCGTACACCTATTGACAATGGGCAGATTTAATAGTGGTTTAGTGCTTAATAAGTTTTCTATGGACATGATTAAATATCGCTGGAATATTCTTAGTAGTCACACAAAATAAATGGCTGTGATTTCAATCATTAACTTCCTAGCTCTTATAAAGACATCAGTTTATGTGTTTACTTTTTTACATTTACCTAATCATATTTAAAAATTACTTTGATAGCTAACTGATTGCCACATAAGTGATCAACAAAAATCAAAATATTAACACCAGATAAATGAAGCCCAACAATTTATTTATTAATAGATAATAAAATTTAATATATTCTTTTAAAGATTCGTTTCATCTTTTTAGCCTTTTGGCGTTCCTATTTTGCTGCTGTGCTAGTTTTATGTTGTAATCTGTTAAGTATAGGGTGAAAATTTTGTAAAGCAGAAGTAATTATAGAATGGACAAGCATAATTTTAAATTGGTGGTTCTCTATGGCGTGATAACAAATCATTAATGTAATTATGTCTAAGTTTGTTATATGTTGATGTGACCCATTGTGTTCTGGGAATATTAGTTATAGGTTATTTTTATGAGGTCAAGTTGTGAAATTGATTAATAAAGACATTCAGTATATAGATCATTCTTCTATATAACTATTGAAATTTGCTTTTTGAGGGAATTCAACAGATGGAAATGAATCTATAGGATGGTTCAGTATCAAGATTGTCCTTCGGGAAGTCGAGAAGTGTCAGTCGTACAAAGAACGTCAAAGATGGTCGGAAACAGTTTTATCTGTGTGTTGTATGAAGTGGTAGCTCGAAGATGATGGAGAGAAAGAGCGTGTCTATGAAGTTCAGAGATGGGTGTTAGAGATAATGCTTACTGTGAGTTTCAACTATGACTATTGTAACTGTGAGTTTTTAGGTTTATTATTTTAGCTAATCAGATCCACTTTTTTAGGATCTAGATTGCTAGAAGTAAGTGACCTAGATACTATATATTTAACCTCCATTTATCTATTAAGTAATACAAACTATTCTTTGTGTGTGAATCTTGTGCAATGGCTTCCCTCTCGATTTCTAAGTCCACCGCCGCCACGGGCTTAGAACGCGAGGATTACTGATCAGACGAATTTCTGCTAGATATGATCATCAGTTTCGTCTTGGCCTGCAGAGACACCACGTCGTCGGCATTAACGTGGTTCTTTTGGTTCTTATCTTCTCATCCTCACGTAGAAGAAGCCATTTACAAAGAAGTAGCCCATCTCATCGCCGCAAGATTATCACAACATAAAGATTCCTCTTCCCCTAGTGCCGATCTGTTTTCTTACGAGGAGCTGCAGAACATGCATTACCTGCACGCCTCAATCTGCGAATCAATGAGACTTTATCCGCCGGTCCTCTTGGACTCCAAGCACGCCCTCCACAACGACGTCCTACCAGACGGAACTTTTGTGGGTACACACGGGTGACTTACCATCCCTATGCTATGGGTAGAATGGAGGCCATCTGGGGCGCCGACTGTCTCCAATTCAAGCCCGAAAGGTGGGTGAACGATGATGGCCATTTCGTTCCACAGAGTCCCTTCAAATTCGCAGTCTTCCAAGRTGGAGTTCGCGTTTGTCTGGGCAAAGAAATGGCGTTCATTCAGATGAAATATGTTTCGGCGACCGTGATTTCCATGTTCAGATTGCAGCCGCCYGTTGATTCGCGTGAGAGAACTCCAAAGCTCGTTCACAGCTTGACTGCGCGCATGGATGGTGGTTTTCCCGTTGTAGTGCAGAGGAGGACGACGCCATTCCCTACTGCTATCCCACTCGCAAGTTGAATTGGAAACAGGATCTCAACTCTCCTTCCGTTATCGACTCATAACTGACATTGATTAATAAAGTTATATGTCTAATAGTTTTTCACTCTGAAGATAACTGGTACACTGCAAAAGTATCTTTTTTCTGGTGAAATCTATACGAAATTCGATCCATAGTTTCTTCGTTGACTGAGGAACTCTGCCCAATGGATTTTGAGCATTTCTAAAACTTGAAATTTTGTTGAAACTGTGTGGATCGATGAAAACTGTCACAGGATTTTGTTTTCTGCTCTGTTCCAGTGCCCTTTATCAAACTACATTTTTCTCAGCTCTTCTCGATCCGTGGGAACTTGAATGTTGATGGAACGTACATGGGAGGTTTCCAAATTGATGAACTACAACTCACGAGATCATGTTGTATTCCCTTTCCAGGCTTTCTAATTTGCCTAAAACAGTGGACATAGAGAATAATCAATCAACTTATCTATTTGTAATAATGGTTTCTTAGAAATTACACCAAGGACAAAAAATGTTTTAGAAACTACCCCAACTTATCTCTGTCGATACATCCAGCAATACCTTTGGAGTGGAGTACACATCCTATGAAATAAAAATGAATAGAAAAATCTACAGTGAACCTACAGAGACACACAATCAACATGTAAGGGCAGACAAGTTAAAAAGGATCAACACCACCGTACCAAGCCTGAGCAATACAGCAAAAACTTTCGGGTAGATAGAAACGACATGGTCTTGAACATCAATTATCAATTGTCTTGCTATTTATAGATTTCATCAAGTTCTCCCAATTTTTTAAACCCTTATCAATTACCTGTAAATCCACTTTTTAATCGCAAAGGGAAAAACTTATACTATTTGAAGTTATTAAAAATTACTCATGATCATTCATTAGCACGATATTAATTATAAAAACACATCAATAAAAAATTGCATTTAGAAGCTAAAAACCTTCTCTATGAAGTTTAAGACCAATGTTTATACCATTCAATAACACATCTGCATTCATTTTCACAATATTAATTAAAAGAAACATCAATAAAAATTGCATTTAGAAGCTAAAAACCTTCTCTGTGAAGTTTAAGACCAATGTTTAACATCTGCAATTGATATGACTCAACCAAAACTTGGGAAAAGTACGAATCTTGAGGATGAGTAGGCATAAACACTTTGACTTGAATTCATTTCGTTTACAATATGAAGTTTAAGACCAATGTTTATACCATTCAATAACACATCTGCATTTGATATGACTCAACCAAAACTTGGGAAAAGAGTATAATTGTGAAAAGTACGAATCTTGAGGATGAGTAGGCATACACTCTTTGACTTGTATTCATTTCGTTTACAATGGGTAGTTAAGATATGCATGTTACACCAATAATGTAGGTTCAAATTTCAATAGACAATAAGCCTTAGATGCTTAAATTATAAACTTGTTCATTTTGACAAGTTTTTTTTAATAACATTAATTAAAAAATAAAAGTTTTTTTAATAACATTAATTAAAAAATAAATTAGACACTTGTCAATTCTCTTTTTTTAATTTGGAAAATAAAATCATCATAATGTTCATTAAATAAAATCTTAGTGCTTCACTTTTAATTAAAGGTTATAATGATGAACAATAAATTAAAATTAATCAATTATTAGAAGATGAAATTAAAGGTCACAATGATGAACAGTAAATTAATCAATAAATTAATCAACTTTTAATTAAAGGTTATAATGATGAACAATAAATTAAAATTAATCAATTATTAGAAGATGAAATTAAAGGTCACAATGATGAACAGTAAATTAATCAATAAATTAATCAATTATTAGAGGATGGAATTAAAGGTCACAATGATGAACAGTGAATAAATCAATTATTAGAAGATGGATTATCAAGTGTATTGTTGCGATATTATAGATTTTTATTTGTTTTTACATAATGTATCAAAATATTGTTACTATAAAGTAACCTCATTGCCCAAACCAAATGTTGTATGGATTATCAGAACCATCAAGTATATTGTTGGGATATTAGTTTTGTATTTTCTTACATCATGTATCAAATTGTTGTTGTTATTATAAAGTAATTTCATTATTGTGTGACCCAAATGTTATTCACATAAACTTCATATTAAAATCATGAATACAACAAACACTGTACTAGAATAATGTTAATTGTTGCAAAATCATAATCCAAATATGTTATTTGTGTGATAACAAGAAAGATAAAATAGGAAGAAGAGTCATACAACATGATACAACTACATCTCCATAGTATATCAAAGGTTATCAAGATGACTTGCCATTTATTTATTCATTGCTAGTGGAACACATTTCAAAATATAGAATAGCACACACATTCACAACACATTTAAACCTTGCTACACATGTACCTATTTGCGATATGCAATATACACAATTAAGCATGTGATTGCAACAATGAAGCATTGCTGGCTTATAACTTCACTTGAATGTTTAATGTAGGTTCTTGGTAATGAGTTTGAATCATCTCCTTAGTAACAAAGCCTACTCCACTTGTCCATATTTTGGATGGTTGTCATAATTTCATACAACAAAGTATAAAAAATTTAGGAAATGCACTTAAAGTCAATTATATACAATTTTTTGAAATATTCTAAATCAATTTCTACATGATTTAAAACATGGTAAACTTGGAAGCAACCTGGCTAACTTTTTTCTAAGTTATCAAGCTCAACCTATAACATTCAACACTAAAACTCTAAATAACTCTTTATTTGCAAATAAGCATAAAGAAAAATGGAGGATCTCTAAGGTTTAGTTTTTGTCTTATGGCGCTCTGTCCTTAGGCCTAAGCGCGAGGGCCACAGGCCTGACCTGGCCTAGAAAATACATGTTTCTACTTACCATCTCCCATCTTCCATCTTTTCCTGGCCCAACTTCTCCTCTCTTCTGCATATATTTTCGTAGATTGCTTAGGCTTGAAAGGGAAACTCGAGTTTTTGGCTCGAGCAGTGTTCATATACATCGGATGGTGACTTGAGAGGAGGATGAGGTCGACAATGACCTCAATCCAAATATATCTAATCCATTCCCCACGCTTGAGTAGTTCCTTGGAAGAAAAAATGGTTAGAGGCCCAAAATCCCATGCTATTTTCTATTGTAGTGTGTTTTTTGTTCAAGTGTAGTGTGCAAAATTCACTTGATGCAGAACCACAAAGAATAGGCCAATTTAGTGTGTTATATGTTGATGTGACCCATTGTACTCCGAGAGCATTAGTTACAGGTTGTTCTTAATAAGGTCAAGCTGATGCGACTCGTCGTGTTCTGAGAGCGTAAGTTACAAGTTACTTTTATGTAAGGTCAAGTTGTATAATTGATTGTTGAAGATATTATGTATTTAGAATGCTATCCTATATAATTGGTGAATATCGTGGAGGGTCGTGTATTCACAGATGGTGGTAGTTACATAAAATGATTTAGTATCAAGATTGTCCTTCGGGAGGTCAAGAAGCGTTAGTTCTACAAGTACGTCTAGGATGGTCAGAAGCATTTGTACTTTAAATGAGTCAAGTGGGAAGCTCGAAAGTGTGGTGAAGAAAAGAGGGGAAATTGTGAGATTGCAAAGTGGGTGTAAGTGCTAATTAAGACTAGATCAAACAAAGAACTAGACAAAAATTAATATTGTAATTTTTGATTTAGTATTGTAAGTTTTGTAATGTAAAGTTTACCTCTAGGTGTGTTATGTATTGTAGAAAACTAATTTCTCCATTAAAGGGGGGAGTTGGAATAATGTAGAAATTAGTTGTAATAGGTTTTCATTGGAACTGCAAGAAGTTATTGTTGGAATAAGATTATGAGTTTGTTGTAGGGTGTCTTATCTATTATTAGAATCCTATATCCACAATTCATGGATCTAGAGAATTCTACTATTCGTATAAATATGTAACTGGCGTGAAGCAATGATATATGAGAAAAATGTATTTTATGTGTGTGTGAAAATGCCTTCTTCTCTAATTTACAATTATTGGTCCAAAGGATCCTCAGTTCTCGAGACATTCTGATGAGTGGAAGCAGGGAAAAATCCTTCTTTATGAATCCGACAATGAGTCGAAATAAGAGAAAATAACCCTTGACATTCCTTCATCCATTTATGAACTAGAGAACAAGGAACCTCGGAATGAATCGACCCGCGCGAGGAGAAAATCGTCCAAGTGCATCAAGGAAAGAGGAGGAAATGTACAGATAGTTGTAGGAAAAGACATAAGTATGGAGGAGGTGACTATCTATGTGGGTAAGATGCCAGTTGGGAGGTTTTCTAGGAATTCAACAGGAGAAGTTGCATCAAAACGATGGATGGAGGCTCATTGGAAGCCTTTACTCGGATACATCTTGGAGGCCCATGTCCTTGATCAAGGTTGGAACTATGTCATTTTGAGATCTCAGGAGGACTATAGATCCCTACTAAAAAAGGAATGGATGTGGGGACCCTCTGGACTAGTTTTGAAGGAATAGATGATTGAATTTGATCTAGTTCACAAGCCACTAGCCTTGAAGAGAGTATGGGAGATACTCCTGGGGATACCGCTTTCTTTCTTAACTAGAGAAGCACTAGAGGAAATTGGAAAAAAACTTGGTGTCTTTGTAGGCTTGGAACCTAACTGATATTCGAAAGCAGATCATTGATGGGCATGGATCCAGGTCGAAGTTGACATAAGGAAAGGTTTAGTTGGAAATGTGAACCTGGTAATGGGAACAAAAATATGGCACCACAAAGTCGTCTACTGGAAGCTAGAGTTCCGGTGCCATGGGTGTCATGAGATAGGCCATATCAAAGCTCATTGCAATCTTTTCTCTCCCCTATACCTAAATCATCCAAAATTCTAGAGAATGAATTCAACTCAAGGAAGAAGGGAAGGGGTGGAAGTTGTCTCAGTAGAGAGTGGAAAAAGCATAGAGGTGTCTATTCCACCTAAAGAAAATAAGGACTCTCAAGGACGCTTTCCAGGCATAGGGGCCCAACCCATCTCCTCCTTGGGTAATTCCCAAGAAAACCTATGTCTTGTCTCTTTTCAATATTCTGAATATGATGTATTGGAGGCTCTCCTAAGATTTATTTAGGTTCTTGGTTCCCCCTCCCTTTCCTATCATGTCGCCCCCTGTAGATAAGGTAGTTCACTCCCTTTCTCCCCTTCCCCTTGTGAATGATTTAGAACCTCTAGATAGGTCGAAAGTTGTAGCCCCAATCCCGATGAGTTCAATTTTTATAAGATCCTAGTCACCTATTTCATCTCTCGGGTCCTCCCCTTCGTCCCTTAGAAATCCTGATCTCCCTCCTAGAGGGACCTCCCTTTCTCGTTTAACCATCCCCTCTTCCAATGATGTTGGTTCTCCTGCCTCCCCCACTCCTAATGAGGCCTCAAAGAATAGGTCTCCTCTTCTCCCATCAAGAAAGGAATATGAGTTTCTTTCCAAAGTCAGTATCAAGGAACCCACCCCTTCAAAAGGAGGGCTAGCTCTAGATATCTTGCATTCCAAGAAGGTGGGGATAAAATATCATCTTTTGAAGGCCCAAGAGAAGGTTGCCACAAAGATCAAAAGAAGAAAATAAGTTCCCATCACAAGGGCCCTTAGATCATGGAAATCCCTAGGCTCTCCCATAAAATGATGATCCTCTCCTTTAACACTAGAGGGGTAGGGACACCTCGAAAAAATTTATCCCTCAAGAGGTTGCTCTGTAAACTCAAACTGAATGTGGTAATGATTTAAGAGACAATGTGCAACAAAGATAAATAAATGGAAACCTTGGAGGCCTGGTTGAAAAACTCGTCCTTTTGCTCGATTGACATAAAAGGAATTCCATGAGGACTAATTACAGGATGGAGCCTTGAATTAAAATCCCAAGACTTGTCCTTTTTTTAGTCTGTTATCTCTGTAAATCTAAAGTATAAAAATAATGACATGTCTTTCTCCTATGTAAATATCTATGGGCCTTGTTCTGATAGGATCCCTTTTTGGGAGGAACTAAAACTTGCAAGTGATTTTATTAATCATATGACCATAATATGAGGAGATCTAATTTTTTCTCTCTCCATTCGGGAGATTTTGGGATAGAACCCCATAGTTGATAATCATAGGAATTTCTTTCTATACTTTTTTGGAAAATCATAAGTTGGTGGATGTGGAACCAATTAAAATTTCTCTTACATGGAGAAATTTCATAACATGCCAAGAAGACATTGCGAAAAGGCTTGATAAATTCCTAGTACAGGAGGGGATTCTAGAATCTAGAATTTGAATTAAATCAACAGTTATTGACAGAGGCATCTATGATCACCACCCCATAACCCTGCAGTTAAATTTTGATTCTGAATCCCCTCTGGCTCCTAATAAGATTTAAAAAACATGGTCTACTCGGAATGGCATAAATTAGACCATGCAAACCCAGATCCCATGATCAAGAAAATGGTGGATAATCTATCTACTGTAAATAGGGCTACCAAACAATGGTTCCAAATTTTCAGAGCCCGTCGTCAAAGAGGGATTATAGAGATCGAGGAAAGCATCTTCTCCCTGGTCAGGACCTTGGAGGAGATTCCTCTAAGTTAAAATCAGTAAGATGAGCTCAGGAACTTAGAAGCTCGTACAATGATCTCACTGGTAAAGGAGGAAATTTCATGGCAGTTGAAATGCAGGGCTTTACGAATCGATGTTGGTGACAACAATACCAAGTACTTCCACCTGTACAAAATTTTTCAAAAGAATCTTAATACTATATGCGAGATCAATAACTCAGAAGGAGTGTTTGTAAGCTCTTTCAAGGATAAGGTAGAGGCGGGGGCTCAATTTTTCAAAAAACAATTTAATGTTCCTGCAAGATTCCCTATACAGGAAATATTGGCATTTGTCTCAAATTTCCTTGTAGTCTTTACAAAGGAAATGAACCGGGCCATGGAAGAGGAGGTAACATATTTTGAGATTCATTCAACCCTTTACTCTATGCAAAAAGGAAAATTACTAGAGCCAAATGAATTTATGGTGGAATGTTTCAAACATTTTTACGAGCTAGTCAAAGAGGATTTGGTGAAGGTGGTAAGAGAATCCCAAAGAAGTGGCAAGGTGATCAATTCTTTCAAGTCCACTTTTATATGCCTAATACCAAAAAAAAAACAATGATTCCTTTAGGGATTATCAACCAATTTCCTTCTGTAACATTATTTACAAACTAATTTCAAAAGTTATCTCTAAGCGCTTGAAACCTTTGTTGAGAGAATTCATATGAGAAGAACAATTCGATTTTCTACAAAATAGGCTGATACATGATGTTGTGGTGGTGGCCCAGGATGCATTTCACTTAGTATAAAAATAGAACATAAAAGCGTAAATCCTGAAATCGGACTTGTCCAAATCCTATGACAGGGTCAACTGGACTTTCCTCAGATTGAAATTGATCCAACTGGGTATAAACTTAATATCGGTGAAATGGATCATGGAATGCATGCAGAGCGCCTATCTTGCAATCTTGATAAATGAAGCGCTATCACTTTTTTTTAAATCATCACAAGGCCTCAAACAAGGATGTCTATTGTCTCCCTTCTTGTTTTTTATCATTGGAGAATCCTTGAGTGGGTTAATGAAGGAAGCAGGGAAATACGGGGCCCTCAGAGGTGTGAAGGTGTCGGGAAGGGAAGAGGTAACGCATCTTTGATTCGTCGATGATATATTCTGTAGTATAAATGGTACTAATCATGACACAAAGGCCTTAAAGGATAGTCTAGACCTCTTCTGCAAACTAATAGGCATGTCCATAAACATGGAAAAATATTGCATCATCCTAAACAATTGCTTGGAACTAGAATCCAACTCTATTCTACCTCTCCTTCCCGCCCCTTTAAAACCTCTAGACGAAGGATTCAAATATCTTAGATAGTTATAGAAAAAAGGACTGGTATTGGCTCATCTGTGAAATAGAAGCCATAATAGCAATATGGGTAAACATGCTTTTATCGAGAGGGGGTAGACTAGTATTGTTGAAAGTAATACTCCAAGGAATTCTAGTTTATTGGAATTCAATAACGGCTATAACCAAGGAAATTTTAACCAAAATATGGTAACTGAGATTCCAATTCCTATGGTCGAGTAAATAAAAGGACCTCACCTCACCAAATGGCATGTGATCGCCTCTACAAAAGAGTATGGAGGCTGGGGGATAAAATAAATACATATTTTTGCTCGAGCCTTGGCATGGATAAATCTATGGAGATTAACTATGGGAGAATCATTGTGGATCCATGGAATGTCATCAAAATACTTTCCAAATATGTCCATCAACAACTGGTTTCATTCTCCCTGCAAATCTGCAAAAGGATCCATAATGTGTAAAGCACTGGTAAATTCATTCCCACTGGTGGGTAATTGGACAGTCTGGAAGGTAGGAAATGGAAAAGTATTCGTATCGAGAAGGACACCAGGTTAGGTTCTAATAATATTTATTCCCTCTACGCTCCCCTAATCCAATTTTTAAGGGATCATTCAATTATAATCCTAAACGATGAAAAGATTGAATCTGCCCCCCATCCAAGAGGCCAAAATGGATGGATCTCAACGGTCTCCTTAGATATTCAAGATTATTTAGCATAGGAATGGAAATCTTACATTGGAAAACTATGCTAAAACTATATCTTGATAGAATAAGAGATAGAGGATTCTCTAGTGTGGTCGAAAAATCCAAAAAAAGAATCTTTCATGACGAAATTAAGCTACAATACCTGGTTCGAAGAAAACTTTAACGACACAAAAAAATGGTGGTGGGGACTACTATGGAAATGCAATGCCCCACCAAGATGAAAAACCATGCTTTGGATAACCCTTACTGACAAATAACTTACGTGGGAAAATGGAATCAAACGAGGTTGGTGCATACCCAACTGGTGTTATTTATGTAAAGCTAATTCTGAATCTTTGTCTCATTTATTCATCCTTTGTCCTTATGCATCCCAGGTGTTCAAGATAGTCAAAGAAAATACCCAGGCCAAGGTAGAGTGGATAAAAAAAAATATGGAAGAGTGCGTTAACGATTGGTTGCAGGATAGATCAGTGAGACTGTATGCAGGACTCCTGAGCATCCTTATCACTAATCTATGGTGGGATCTAAATACAAGCATTTTCAAAGATAAATTGATTCCCCCAAAGGTGTTAGCATCCCCCACCATCAGTCGAGCTGAAGAATTCAAATAAAATCATACAGAGAAAAGACTGGGGAACTTGGTTCTACCTGACATAGACTATGAGACATCATGGGGATATTTTGACGGTGCCATCCAGGGGCACCCACCTATGTGTGGACTGGGGGTGGTTCTTGTCATCAATAATAACCATTATATTCACATAAGCTATGCTGGAGGATCAGGGACAAACAATAGGGAAGAATTCATAGCCTTGTGGATCCTGATCGAGAGAGCCAAAAAAAAGGATGTCAGGAAGCTACAAGTGATGGGGGATTCAAATCTAGTGATTGATTAGGAAAGAGGAAAAAATTTATTCCAAGACATTCACCTATCCACTATCTTGAGAGACATCAAGGTAGCATTCTATTCCTTTGAATGGCTTTCTTTTCACACATTCTACAAGAACTGAACACAAAGGTGGATGAATTATCCAAAGAAGCTCCAAGCCTACCAGTGGGAGCCTAAATGAATTCCAAAACCATAGAAATCCAAAAACCTAACCCTAGGAGATGAAGCGCCAAGAGTCATGTGGGTTCCGTTGGGGTAAGTTGGTACCTCAACTTACTGGGGTCGTAACTTTTGCATACAATCTTCGTTTTAGGCACACAATAGCCCGTTGGAAAGGTATATCCTAGGAATACACATTATTCCATCAGAATATACCTCTATCAATAGTATTATTGTGGTAAGACTTAAAACGTTGTTTAGGACCTCAAAACGACGTCGTAAGTTCAGGACCCGAAAACTAGGAAAAATCCGTCAACTGAAAAAACTGCCAAGATGAGCCAGTCGGAATAGGTGGGTGGCCACCGATATCCACTTGGATCACATATGTAAATTTAAAATATATCCAACTCCATATTATAATCTTTACAACAATTTTTGAGCTACAGGTAAGCTTGGTCGTGCATTTTAATGTTCTCACTCAATACATGTTCGACCTTGCAGATTACACAATCTTTTTGCACAAAAGAGTCTTTTATGAATGAAAATGAAAAACTAACCTTGCTTTCTCTCATAACCCACCATCCTTTGATTCATCAAATTGTCATGAAACTTTGTGCATAGAAATCATCCTTTTTGAGTTGTAAATGCACTATGAATTGTAAAAATAGGTTATAAATATTGGAATGATCAATTTACAAATTAAATCCTTAATTATGGAGCCTTATCCAAGTTTTTGCGTGCAGTTTAATATAGATAAATTTAAAAATTTGTCCCTTTGGTCTTATAGACCTTGCAAATTACAAGGCAAACTTTTCCTCTTTTGCACAACCGCCCTTTTAAAACTTGCAATTGCAAAATAAACAACATGAACAGGTTTACTATGATAAACCACATCGCCATGAACTTGCACAACTCAAATATAAGGTAGGTTTATGTTTGAAAATGCCAATATAAGTTTATATATAGGTGTAAAATAAAAAAACTATAGCTTCTGCAAGTTGAACCACTCCATTTGGGTCAAAATTGAGACTAGGGCTTGCATTGTACAATAAGGCAGTTTTACCTTCAAATTTACATGAAATTCCAATACTGGGTGCATGAAAGCAACCTCTTTTGTTCTTCAAATATTGAATTTAGATGCATAAGTAAATTTCAAACTTGCAATTGCAAAATAAAGAACACGAAGAAGTCTATTATGATAAACCACTTTCCAAACAACTTGCACATCTCAAATATAAGGTAGGTTTCTGTCTGAAAATGCCAATATGAGTTTATACACATGTGTAAAATCACAAATTACAACTTCTCCAAGTTGAACCACTCCATTTGGGTCGAAATTGAGACTAGAGCATGCATTGTACAATAAGGAAGTTTTCCCTTCAAATTTACATGAAATCCCAATTCTAGGTGCATGAAAGAAATCTATCATGTTCTTCACTTGAACTTTATATGTGTGTGCATTTTAATTTTGTCACTTAGTGCAAACCTTGCAAATTACAAGGAAAACTTTTCCTCCTTTTCACAACCACCCTCTTTAAACTTGCAATTGAAAAATAAACAACATGAACATGTCTACTATGATAAACCGCACCCCCAACAAATTGAACAACTCAAATATAAGGTACAATACAACCTTGGGTTACCTTTTACAAACATGTTGTGCATTCTGAGGGTTTACTAGGCATCTCTTGCCTATTTTTGCACATAAGAGTCTTTTATGTCTCTTAATGAAAACTAACTTTGGATTCTCTCATAATCCGCCATCCTCTGATTCATCAAAATGTCGTGAATCTTTGTGTTGGGGAATAGGGTGGAACATGACATGAAACAAAGAACATAGTACTGCAGATAATTGAAGAGAAATAATTTTTTCTTCAAAGATATAGGGTGGTGTCTAAAGACACCATTACAACACTTAAGAAAGACACACTATGATCATAACATCACAATGCATGTTTCACATCTTGATCCACATGATCTATTGCACAATATACATGATGAAAATGACCCAAGGGGTCTTCTTTTTATAACCCCAAGATCTAATTGATTTCAATATAATCTAGAAGATCTTGTCCACATGTAAGGGTCGATTGTTACAGTTGATTTCGCCAAATCCTTTTTGTCGAGTCATATTGATAAGGATGATCGACCTGATGACCTACAAGTACAACTCGTAGTCAATTACTGGGGTGGTTGATCCATGACCTGACTACCTTTGACTACTAGTTGACAGTCCAACTGACATGCATGTCGACTACTTGACCAACTAATGTGGTGTGTTGGTCGATTGCCCGATCAAATGTATCCAGATGTAGGTCAAAATCTCAATCGAATGAACCTAGGAGATTTTTGATGAACCATTAATGTTTGGTGTTACAACATTTGGTGCATATAAATCATCCTTTTGGAGTGTACCGTTTATACCTTATAGTTTCATATAGCCAACTTTAGCATTTTATCCCTTTGGCTTTAGAAGGAATTTTTTATCCTTTATGCACATAAAGTAGGTTTATGTCTGAAAAATCACAAACTACAGTGTATTTAAGTTGAACCAAAAAAAATGGCTCAAAATTGAGACTGGGGCATGCATTTGAGGCTGAGGCAGTTTTGCATTCAAATTTACATGAAATCCCAATTCTAGGTGCATGAAAGAAACCTCTCATGTTATTCAATTGAACTTTATATTCATAGGTAAATTTACCATTTATGTAACTCCATCTTAAAACTTATAATACAATTTTTGGAGCTACATGAAATCTTGGGAATTTATTTTAATTTTGTCACTTAGTACAGTTTATACCTTGCAAAATTACAAGGAAAACTTAGCCTCTTTTTCACAACCACCCTCTTTGAACTTGCAATTGAAAAATAAACAACATGAATATGTCTATTATGATAAACCACACCCCCATGAGGTTTGGGAACAAACAATACAACATAACTCTATGTCCTTCAGATCCAACTTAAGGTTGTAGTGGACAGACATGTTAAGAGGCTAAAGGTATTTGGTGTCTCCAAACTTCTGATGCACTGGGGAAATGGTAAAAGTAACATTTATAGCTTGGATTTGGGGCTTATTTTAAATAGGATTATGGAAAATAAATTATTTTTTGAAGAGGTGTCCTTTGCTCATGTCTATCGAGAATTCAACCACAAATTTGATCAATTATCAAAGGAAGCACTCATTTTAGAGGAAGTTTTTTGGCTTGTTCATGAAATTAAGAACCATACTCCTACAGATTTGATACTCTTACATCAAAGGAAATGGATGCTAACGTTAAAAGTAGAAGGGATCTTGTCAATGTGTATTTCATTTCCACTAGAAATATCAATTCAATGATTTTTGTGTCATAAAAAAAAATTTAAATATAATTTTTTGTAGGTAGATTCAAACATTATTATAAATATGCATTAAACATCACTTACATATTACAGATAAATGTTAAACATCACAACAAAAATCAGATATAAGACAAGTACGATCCAAAAACATTATTGATCTTCCATTAATTCCTTGCAAATATAGAAGGATGTTTACATGTCAGACATCACAGATACAATCTCCATTACAAAACAAGGAAAACTATAATATAGATTCTACAATTTTCTCGTCTATGAATATTCCTCCTGAGGAATCTCTAACAAGCCTCTCTTTTTCTATCTCTCTACTTACAACCTTATATATTATGTTCCCCATGGGGGTGACCTTGACCCATAGGTCACTTACAAAAGTGGATCATAGCTAAGTTTACATGTATTCATAACTCCTCGATCCAATTGTTTCAACCTTATATATTATGTTCCCCACGGGTACCACCTTGACCCATAGGTCTCTTACATAAGTGGATCATAACTAACATTACATGTATTCACAGGTCCTTGAGCCAATTGTTACAACTTTGAGGTGATGCTTAGTACTCGAGCCACACTTTGCCTTGTTGTAGCTAGTCATCCACTACAATCGATACTCAGAAGGGTGTTTTTTACAGTCACTAGTTTCACACTATGGGGTGGTACTGAAGCAACTTACAGTGTGAATGGGTTCGAAAATTGGTAGTGCACTGAAGGGTGTAATGGAATATACAAAATGTGTAATTTTGTATATTCCATTTTGTGGTAGTGCATTGCAGAATCAAGGGTCTTGAAAACTGTCGAATCAGATTCAAAAGTACGACAAATAACAAACAACATCATATTTTTGATGAATGTTGGGCCACCAAGAAAAAATATAACGAAATTTTGAGAATTAGTGAGTAATGTCTGACGGTAAGGTGGATTTTGTTTGTAACGTCGGAACAACCCATCATACTTCAACATGGTATGTAGTAGTAGGTGGTGGTCTTCCTCCTCCCCCAATGTATCTTCTTCCTCTTCCTCTTTTGTATCCTCCTCTCTAGCTTCCTTGTTAGCCTCCTATATCGAATCCTCCATGGTCTCCACCCTTATTCTCTTCATGGACTCAGTAAAAATATGTAGTGTGCTCCTTCATCAACTGTAGTGACCATCAATTGTTCACATCATGGACATGGCCCGTGGATTTGAAAAACTCTCAAAATGGAGTGTGCATAGTTTTTTGATACTTCTATAGTATTTGGAAATAGGGAGGTATATGACCACATTGTCTACAAATATCACACCACTTAGTCTGAGGTCCTGTCAAAAACAAATTTGGTGTGGCTGTCATTGTGTAACTTCCTAGTGTGGGACACTCATTTGTATGGTGACCTTTCACACAGAATAGGGTACACCAAGCATTCTCACACACCAAATTAGCCTCTTCCATATCTTTTAGTTGCATGGTGAGGTTCACGAGATGATATTGTCCTTGCACCAACCCTGTCGACGTCGTTCCACCTCCTAGTGTAGATTTTTCAGTGCATTGCAATTTCCATCACCTCCGCCTGGGTGGTTACCTTTTTTTGGGTGAGAAGGACTTTAATGTGTGGTAGGAGTCTGACAATAAACCATTCTCTATGTTGGACATCTTGGATATGAAACGTCAATCTATCCAATAACGTCTTGAAACCTTGGTCTTTAATCCCACACAGTTTCTCCAGTTTGCTTCTTAATATCTTTGAACTTGGTGATACACTATGATTCTGACTTTGGCTTATGAAATATTCTCAGGAGATATCTCTTTATTTCTATAAAGGACCTTGCTCGTGCGACACACGCATTAGCCTTTTACTTCATGTACCATGCCAGGGCTCTGTCTTTGAATGTGGTTTCTAGTTGTGTGATCTTGAATGCCTCATTTGTGACACTTTTCACATACCATATAGCTTCACACCTGAACTAGTGTTGTTCTACATCATCTCTTTCCATCCCATGAAATGTAGGAAACCTAAGGGTTGAATCCTTGTTAGCCATACTTGATCTAGAACTAGGTCTTCTTGACTTACTACTACTTTATATTACTAGTACTAGAAATATTTCTTTCGAAGTGTCGTTGACTTTGACTTCTACTCCACTCTTATATTCTCCTTCCCTTACTTCTAATCTTCCTTCTTCTACTTCTCTCACTTCTTCTACTTCTCTCACCTTCGCACTTTCTTCGATTCTTTCTTCTTGATGACAAATGCACAAGGGGGATGATTCAAAGAGGTGGTTCCTCCATACTCTCTCTTCTTCTTCAGCGATGGATCCAAAAGATCTCCCTATCTCCAACCACGCAAGTCTCTTCATAATCACTAAGGTCTTTTCTCCTTCTTAGAGGTATCCATTGTTATCTTCAGTTATGTCAGCACTACTACTATGCACCCCATATTCCTTTTATTTGACTACATCTCTCAATAGCAAAGGGGATTTGGCCTCACTTTTTTTATGCTACTCCCACTACTTCTAACATCCTCTCTTGACACCTCATTCTTGATGCCATGTCTCTTCGACAACCTCTATTATTTTAAATTTCTCTCTAGCACAAATCTTCCTCCCACACGCCCTTCTTACATGGTTTCTCTTCTCTTTATCTTAGATCTTACTACTTGTTCATCTCCATTTTCTTTCTTTTCTTGGCTTATCTTCTCAACTCACCTCCTTAGCTCGACTCTTCTTCTTCTCCATGCTTTTGGATACATTCTCTCTCGCCTCGTCTCATTTTATTCCCCCATATTTCAATTCCCCCCCTCTACATGGGGGGTTTACTCTACCATCCATCATGCTCCATGCACATCAACCCCTTCTCCATGAGCAACATCTTGATCCACAGAGGGATTTCCTCCAACAGTTTCCTTCTAGGGATGGCTGCAAATTTTCTTTCAACACTACTAAAGATCTTGTGCATTCAATAACAAACTCAGCAATATACTCTTATTTCACATGATCAAATGAGAAATCGATGGATTTGACCCACTTATTATCCACATATTCCAACCTGTTGACTGTGTTTTAGTCCCAAACCAGGTGTCCTTGGGTTCTCCATACAGAGTTAATCTGTGTTTGTCTCTTTATCCATTCATGCAATAAATAAGGAAACTCAACAAAGAAAAATCTACTCAAATATGTATAGATGTACCTTTGCTTCCATTGTTTGAGGTTGATTCGTAGGTTCTTGGTCTCTCATCATGTGAACTCATCCTCCTTCTCAAAGATACATTCTTCTATCTCCTTCCTGGAAGGTTTTCACATCATGCCCTTCCTTCAACATGTAGAGAAAAACTTTGAGGTCCTGGCAATAGAACCAGTTGTTGGCTTGGGGTTTTAGACCTAGGTTTGAAAGGCTTTGCCAATAAATGAATCATGGGCGTTTTCATATTCAATCTTTAAGGAATGAAGAAGGTCTCACCTGAGATGCCATGAGAATCATAGAGACCATAGGTTTCATGTAAATTGTGAAGGAATAGTACAAATAGGAGACATCCAACTTAAACCCAAGAAATCAATTCAAATTCGTAACATTCACAAGGGTGTTGTGCAGAATAATACATAAAAAACATATATTCAAAACAAAATCTATAATATATAGAGACAAATGTGCTTCATGCTTCATTCATTAATATCAAAATCATTTAGATACATTTCAACACCCAAACTCCCAAGCCCTTCTCAAAGCGCATTCAAAGTGAAACTGAGATGAGCAATCTGCTCATATATCAATTTACTTTCTCTCGCATATTCACATAATATATAGGAACAACTAGTGAAGAAGAACATAACTAGAACTAAAAACAATGATTAACTAAATCTCTAACTCAAGAACAACTAACATAACAATGAACTACTAGTCTTACAAAAACCCAATCCTTACATATCAACATGCAATCATCTTATCTCTACTGGAGCATGGAAAACATGAAAACCTTACGAGCTCACCCACAACCTTGACCATGACCAATTGAATTGTTACAAAAACATAATCATCACTGAATATCTTTGAGGATTTAGATTGCATGCAAATTGTATCGCACCTTTTCAGCTACCAAGGTTTAATCGCTATTAAGAGAAGGTTATAACACCACTCGATACATAACTCATTTAAGCACGGAGTAAAATCATATTATTTACTGCTATAATTAACAATCCATAGCATTCCATATTAATTCGTATACACAGTGGAAATCATGATAACATAAACAGTAGAGTCATGCAAAACGTGATAAAAACATAATCAGATACGTATCTTTTAACAGTGGTAGAATCCACCAACCAAGTGCAGGCCTTCCATGAACCTCCCAGCCTTAGACCGCACTGCTCATCAGCTCAGCAATGGGTCACCCCTGAGTTGGGACTAAGCTCCACCCCAAGGCAAGGAAATCTAGGCTAGGCTGAGGTTACAGGGAAAACAACACATAACCACAATGAAGGGATTCTCTCCAAGGAACCTCCCACGCTCACTGCCCACAGACCCTCATTCCCCACATGCCTGTTCCACCCCAGGAGTATACACCTTCTCTGTCACCTGGACAGTCCTTCGGCTGCTAATCTCCCTTTCCTTGGGTTACAGGAACAGGTCGGACCGGAAGTCTTTGGGCTCTATGGAAGCTACAAGGTTCCTTCAAGGAGTTCTCTCCTTCCTCTGCGCACTCTCTCACCTGGAGGGAGTCGCTCACAGGTCCAACAACCTGTTCTTCCAATATTCAACCACCTCTCTCACCTGGAAAGAGTGTTGTACAAACTGACCAACAAGCCACATAGGATCAAACACTACACATCCACCACAATCCACGGGAATCCAAACATGAACACCCCAGGGAAGATCCAGACTAATGCAATAGTATAACCAGGCTTAGTAGGGACGAGACACTTCTGTTTTCTCAATTTAGCAACGCGGAATAGACTCACACTCTGGATTCTCAGGGATGCGTGACGATTCGTCCACGTAGGATTTGATTCAGACTTACCGGTTCACAACCGAAAGGGTGTCCAGCCTTCCAGAAGAAAATACAGACACCGATCTTTTTGGTTCAGAGTGCACGAGGGTATCTCTTGTAGAGGTCGGACGGGTTCACCTTTCGACGGTCGAGTAGAATGGAGGAGAAACCCCCCAACATGGCTCGTCTCAGCCTTTCATTGCATGCACCAGGGTTGACACTTGTCCCCCATGCGACTACATGCCTCCTTCAGCATGCATTCCTCCCACCATTTGGAAATCACATGTTCTTCCAAAAGGACTTAGGTTAAAATATATAATGCACATATCTTTTGGAATAATATTAAAATATTATTCCCAAGGCTTAAGCCCCTAGGCTTAACACTTAGCCCCTCTTCCCACCTTCCAACCCCTAATCCCTTGCCCACTCTATGGAAGCTTAGTCCCCCATCACTCATTCATCGTGTCGGCCT
>ML791595.1:25491-37463 GCA_009831015.1 Picea engelmannii
ATTTAATAACATAGCTCTGGCTGAGGAAATTCTTACCATAATTTCCTTTCAACAATTATGCAAAAGAGTGATAAAACTCATACCTGCATGACTGCCATTAAAATTATACTACCTGAATATCTGATAGCAGTAGAAGCTTTCATGCTTCTTTTATCAGACGTATAACTAGCTCTTTAGCTCTTTGTTACTTCCTTCATGAGGTAGCAAAATTACCAACAACACCTGCGACATGCAAGCATTCTTTGCTTGGGCTAGCCAAACAAGCCATAACATACTTGCTTCCACAAATTGCAGCAACTTCTTTCTCCCTATGACCCTTTTTCTTGTGGATCCCAGAAGCATTCAATTCTTCCAGGATTCCTACAAGTTTCTCCTACATGGCCACTGGCTATGACCACGCGCCTATCCAAAAAGGCGTTTCAGGATTTCGCGTATTGGGTGTTTCGATATGAGTCACCCTCAACTCTCTCTATCCCCGAAATCTGAAACAAGAGTCTAGTGCATCCTAGATCTTCCTTTAACTTCCACCGGTGTGATTATAGCGAAATTCGAGGATTAGCTCTCCTCCTTTCTCCCGAGGTCCAAACTCCCGAACCCTGTTGCCTCAGATCAAAGGTCCACAACTTTCGGGGTTCGACGGTCCCAGTCAATTCCTCGCGAATCGACAATTCGTGTTTCGGGGTTTCGAAAAACAGTTTCCCCTACTTTTCTTCCGGTCTCTAGTTTTCTGAAATCTACGTGATTCAGATCCAACAACTCAAATCTCCTCGTAATCCAATGGTGTGGATCCTTTTTCTCGTGAATCGGGACTTCACGGTTCACGAAATTAGAAAGCAGTTTTCTTCCCTCTTTCAACTTCCATCTTCATGAAATTCAAGTGTGTCAGATCAACGACTGACACTCACCATGATTCAATGGTCTATATCTTTCCTCGCAAATCGTAAGTTTGCGTTTCAGGATTTTTGAGAAAAACTTCCTCTGTTCTCCCAACTTTCGATTCTCCGAATTCTCGATGAAAGGAATCAACGGTTCGATCTTCCCTGAGATCGACGGTTCAATACCTCCCGTGAGACTTCGAGTACTGAATAACTCTTAGCGTTATCTTCCTCGCATTTGGCTGGATCCAATGGCTCACTGGTTTTTGGCACTTCTTCCTGGAAGCACTCCATCGTCCGATTCTATCCTCGTTAATCTCTTTTCACGATTTAGGACTTGGAGTGACCAAGAATTTGGCCTGCTCTCCAAGTTCACGATCCCTGAATTTACGAAATGATCCAATGGTTCAAACCAACCACGATCAAGGACCCACTTTATTCTGGATCCTAGAGTGGCGAGTTTCTCCATCCACTAACCACCTTCCAACTTCTGGCTATCTTACGGTCCCCGTGATTTCGCGAGTTCTCCACGGAGAATTCTGACCGTTCGTTCAAATTCTAGATGACTTCTTTCCAAATATCGTGGCATCAATTCTTCTAGAATTGACTTCCTCCCTAACTTGAAGGATTTCGAATAATTCGAAGGATTCTATGGTGTTTTCCCTTCCGAGCTTCGGTTAGTGAAATTTTAACTTCACCTTGCCGCGCACTTGCGCTCAGCATGTGAACTTGCTTGGTTTCTCTCAGAGCTTTTAACTTAATCAGTCTCAAAGGGACTTGACCCTTCAGTGTTTTCCAAAGACTTTTTGGTGTCCTCCTAGCACCCTCTACGCTCATCTATTGGAGTCTTTCGAACTTAAAATAAGTTCCCTCTATAAGCACTCCTTGCGTTGGATATGCGCACTCTTCATACCAAAAGTTCCACGCTATCTCTTCTGAGCTTCGTTTTCTGAACTGGAAGAATTATGTGTCGCTTCCATTTCTTTGCACTTTGTGGCAGTTCAAATCAGTTCTGGCACTCGTCAACCTTCTGCAATACAAATGCGTAGATGATTAGAATTTGTCAGGCCTTTGTTTCTTGACAATTCCTCATCTTTCATAAAAATCGATGTTAAGAAAATGTTTCAATTTCATGACTTTTCCGAGGTTTGCTCGACTCTGCAATTTTCGAGTTTTCGAAACTTTTGTTTTTGGCATTTCAGGATTTTCGGCCTTTGGGTTTTCGATACCCGGGAATTCGGGTTTTCGGCACCAGGGAGTTCATTTGCAGTGACTCCCAACCTTTTATCATTTCAATTCCCGAATTTCGAAAATTCGGTTTCCTTATTCCCTGGGTCCACAACATAGTTGTTGTCCTTAAAATCCGCTACGATTCTTCTGTCTTCGGAGATTTCGGGACTTCGGGTTTCGGTCCACGAAGATCCAACAGTTAAATATTCGTAACCATAGTCACCCTTTTTTTTGCAACTCGCGATCTCGCGAGTTCGTGAGTCGAAGACCCTCGACTCATTTCCTCTAACCACCGATACCCGAGATGTGACACGGGTATGTCTCCCTCCTCGCTAGCATCTGCTATGCATGACCGTAGTCTAGGGCTAAGTGCTAGCACTCTTCGCTACTCGCACCTTCATGAGCTTTGGCATCCAACCCTGGTGCCTCGCTTTCACGAAACCCCGAGAAGCGATGTTGACTTTTCTCCTCTCGTTCTCGCTACTTCGCGACTTCGAGAGTTTCAATATCGAGCTCCCATGCCCTTATCTTGAGAGTCCCCGAAATTGTGAATTACTTTATTCTCCGGGCCCACAGCACAGTTGTCGCCCTTCACCACCGTGACATGTGGTACATTCATGAGGCCCCACGTTGCTTTTTAACGACGTCATTGGGTCCCACCTCTCTCGCTTCTCTTCTCGACCCACTGGCACGTGGTACATCTCCATGTGTCCACATCCATTCCTAGAAAAATCCAACGGTCAGATCTTTCTCAGATCTACGGTGCAGATCCTTTCGGTGTTTCGGGGTTTCGGGTGTCAGAAGTTCGTGCATCCACACATCTTGAACTTCCATTTGTTGAAATCACGAATTCACTGTCTACTAACTTACTTGATCCAACGGTCAAGTTCTTCTCCCACGATCTACAATGTAGATTGTTTCAGGATTTCGAGTTTCGAAGGTGTTCACCTCTTCTCACCTCCCATCTCCCAGAAAGTCGATTTCTTCCTCAATCATACCCGCTACCTCAATCAACTTTTCTGTTGATTTCTGTAGAATCAGAAACCCCGAATTACCGATGGAGGCCTAGCGCAAGCTAGCTCTTTCTCTCTCTCTTCGTTCCCATGTGATTGCGGGTCATGATCACAGTTCAAATAAACACAGTGCCTCTTTGTATTCTGCGCCCCAACTTAAAGTCGACATCTCTTCCTCATATCGGACGGTCGTTACAGACCCGAAGATTCTCCAAAAGAATTCTCGTCCGTACATCGGGTTTATCATCACGAGAGTCTGAACTCTCGATCACAGAATTCCCAAATTCTCGATCCTTGGTTTCCCGACGCATTTAATCTCTCAACACGTAACCTCTGTCCATCGGATGGTTCATATCTATCCTGGGGTTTTCACCACGAAAAATCATGAGCCCTCGTTATCAGGATTCCCGATTCCTCGATTCTCGATTTCCTGAAATGGGTAATCTCACGACACGTGGTCTCCGTTGTTCGGACGGTCTAGATCTATTTCGTGGCTTTCGTCCCTATTCACTGGGGTTTTAACCCTCAGATATCTCCTGACAGATCCAACGACTGTCGGGTTTTCCAGCCGAGATCTGATGACTCAGATGGTTCCTAACTAATTCAGGATTTCGTGTATCGTGATTTCCACACTCTTGTGCAATTTCCAAAGGGCTTTAAACCCCGTGCATACTTTCCATATCTAACGATCACGAGGGTTCACCTTCCCTCCCGAACAGATCCTAAAGCTCCTACACTTCTGGTGTGGAGTCCTCTCTCCCTGTGGACTTATACCACACTGGCGACAGTTTCATAACGTCGCTATACCTCTTGAGCTTAAAAACTCATCAAGTAACTCATTGACACTTTGGAGCAAACCAGGGTCCGAAATTGGCCTTCCAGACCCAATTTCCCCTCGCATTCTCGGTCCAAAGACCGCTCCGCTGACCCATCTAGGCTCAGTGTCGAAACCTTTTCTCTGATACCAAACTGTAGTGCACCTTTTCAGCTACCAAGGTTTAATCTCTATTAAGAGAAGGTTATAACACCACTCGATACATAACTCATTTAAGCACAGAGTAAAAACATATTATTTACTGCTATAATTAACAATCCATAACATTCCATATTAATTCGTATACACAACGGAAATCATGATAACATAAACAGTAGAGTCATGCAAAACGTGATAAAAACATAATCAGATACTTATCTTTTAACAGTGGTAGAATCCACCAACCAAGTGCAGGCCTTCCACGAACCTCCCAGCCTTAGACCGCACTGCTCATCAGCTAAGCAATGGGTCACCCCCGAGCTGGGACTAAGCTCCACCCCAAGGCAAGGAAATCTAGGCTAGGCCGAGGTTACAGGGAAAACAACACACAACCATAAGGAAGGGATTCTCTACAAGGAACCTCCCACACTCACTACCCACAGACCCTCATTCCCCACATGCCTGTTCCACCCCAGGAGTATACACCTTCTTTGCCACCTGGACAGTCCTTCGACTGCTAACCTCCCTTGCCTTGGGTTACAGGAACAGGCCGGACCAGAAGTCTCTGGGCTCTATGGCAGCTACAAGGTTCCTTCAAGGAGTTCTCTCCTTCCTCTGCGCACTCTCTCACCTGGAGGGAGTCGCTCACAGGTCCAACAACCTGTTCTTCCAATCTTCAGCCACCTCTCTCACCTGGAGAGAGTGTTGTACAAACTGACCAACAAGCCACACAAGATTAAACACTATACGTCCACCACAATCCACGGGAATCCAAACACGAACACCCCAGGGCAGCTCCAGACTGATGCAACAATATAACCGGACTTAGTAGGGATGAGACACTTCTGTTTTCTCAATTTGGCAACACAGAATAGACTCACACTCAAGATTCTCAGGGATGCGTGATGAGTCGTCCACGTAGGGGTCGATTCAGAATTAACGATTCACAACCGAAAGGGTGTCCATCCTTCTAGAAGCAAATACAGACACCGACCTTTTTGGTTCAGAGTGCACGAGGGTATCTCTTGCAGAGGTCAGACGGGTTCACCTTCCGACGGTCGGGTAGAATGGAGGAGGAACCCCCCAACATGGCTCGTCTCAGCCTTTCATTGCATGCACCATGGTTGACACTTGTCCCCCATGCGACTGCATGCCTCCTTCAGCATGCGTTCCTCCCACCATTTGGAAATCACATGTCCTTCCAAAAGGACTTAGTTTAAAACATATAATGCACATATCTTTTGGAATAATATTAAAATATTATTCCCAAGGCTTAAGCCCCTAGGCTTAACACTTAGCCCCTCTTCCCACCTTCCAACCCCTAATCCCTTGCCCACTCTGTGGAAGCTTAGTCCCCCATCACTCATTCATCGTTTCGGCTTGCACGCGGCGATGTTTATATTTTTATTAATGCTCTGCATGATTACATATATAAAAGCAGGCTCTTGGCCTTCAACACTTAGGCTCCCTGTCCTAATAATCACATAAGCCCCCAGCTTATATAAACTTGGCTCACCAGTCTACTAAAACATACTTACAATTCATAATGCAAGCTTTACATCAGGGCTCGGCCTTGGGGACATTACACAAACTTTACAAGTTCTTGCACGCAGTGCAAAACTAGTTGGCACATGTAGTAGATCATTGGGTGGTGCATGATTTAAATGTTGGCACCACGTGAAACTAAATCTTGGTGTGTGTGCACTAATGACTTGTGTGCGTGTATTATTTCCAAAACCTTAGGGTTCCAACAGATGGCAACTGATGTTCCCATGCAGTGAGGGTACAAAAGATCAATGCCTTGTTTTGGAAAGACTTGCAAATTTCAATGACCATAATGGAAACACCAATAGTGTCTATTGTGGTTAATGTAGGGATAGAGATCAACATCATTTATTACAACTTCTATGAGAAGGTCCTTGAGACACATCCATTAATGCATAGTCTAGGTAACAATTTGAGCCACCAACCATAATACATGCAAACCCATTGGAAGGTTGATTGCAAAAAAACTAATTGTTATAACATAAACATGTAAATCATCTTTGAAGTGATAAGGCTTCTAAAAGAAGCATACCGAGTACCATTTGGTTGACCATGAATCTATTTTATGAGAGCCCTAGTTTTTCATTGACATAAGGACAAGCACAAAGAAACACAAAGAAAAGAGTGACATTGACATAAGGAGAGGCCTAAAAAAAAAAAGGGATTGGAGCACACTATGAAATACCTAAATGAAGGGATTTTGATAATAACTCCCCATTAGCAAAAACATTTTAGAAGATGCACTAGTTTACAGAAAAGAAAAAAAAACACCCTCTATAGTAAATGTCGTTAGGTGTCCCCCTTTGTCTAATGGGATGATCATAGGGCACATCTAGTACTCTTTGTTCTTCGACAAGATTGAAACAAAACACTTCTATTACTCTTTGTTCTTGTGCAAGGGTGAAAAAAATATATTGTACCTAAGTATTGTATAATTTTCAATAAAGATAATATAATTTTAAATAATTTTTTGCAAATACAAAATCCAATTCTTTTAATATTTTGATAAAATAACCTTACACATATTTCTATTCAATAATTTATTAAATAAATTATAGTAAATTATTGAAATGAAAGTTTATTTATTATTTTTCATCTTAGGTGACAAAAGATATTATAATTTAGTTGTAAATGTTTATTCTATACTATATGTGACTCATCACGGTTATTCAAGGTGTTATTTACTAAACCAAGCCATTTGAAATGATTTATTGGTGGTTAGGCTCTCACTCATCCTACCAAATGCTTTTGGGTTTTGGTTCATTAACCTATTTCCTTAAGTCTAAGGAAGACAATTTCTGATCCAATCATAAGTAGTTTTAAGTTTTAATTCATGAACAAAAGGTGATTTCAACCTAGATAGTATGCCAATATCATTGCTAAGGGTGATAAGACTACCTCCAGTAAAGACATATGCTCTTTAATAACATTTAACATTAATCCTACACATAAAACTAAATACTATCCCAATTAAAATTTAACATCTCACCTAATAAGTACATTTTCACTTACCATGCATTATTCATTTTAAAGAAGACACTTTTTCAATAAGAAATACCATAAACTTTTGGTCAAAGCAATTACAAATTGGCCATCAACCAAAACCAATTGTTATAGTTAGAGGTCTAATAAAAATGGTGTTTTTTAGCTGTTCTACAAAATGGCGTTAGGGGATATAAATTTACACCAATCACTATTTTTTGTTGTTCAAAATCTATTTCTGAATGCAGAAATGGATTTACCATGCTGAAAAAATTATGGGGCATTCCCATTATACAGAAATAATCACTCAAATCTACAAATCTAACAATTTCCTCTTGGATTTCGAGCAAATGTCCTTGGAAAAAATAGTCATTTCTTAAAACGTTTAACCTACAGCAATAAAAAGCACTTTATCTAACTGTTATACAAAATAAATTTTTTAATAGAAATCTGACAATATAAATTTACAAAAATCACTATTTTTTTTTATTGTTTCAACCATTATATTTGTATTCATGTTAGTTAGCTGGCCTCTACACAGATAAATTTTTTAGTTTATTTTTGTGGGTGTGCTTTCAATTAATTTTTTGGTGGATGAAAACATTCCATAACATGAACCTGATTGTCTTAAAGGATTTGGACGTTTCCGAATTGTTTTATCCGTAATCTTGGAAGGCTGTGTTTAGCTCTGGTGGAGCTTTCATATCCAAAGAAATAACGCGAATTGAATCTTCAACATGAGAGGAGGATCGGTAAGCGTACGTTGAATACTATAGCATGTCCCATATTATAGTCTTGGTTCAGTAGTACGAAACGCAAGACAAACCCAAAATGATACTATTTCTCATTTTTATTCGTCCGGTTTGTTGATAACCTGGATCAATGTGGTAGCTGCGTTTAAATATGTTTGCTTCTTCTAAGTTATTATCCTTTAAAATGTTAAAATAGAACAAGTTTATGTTGTCCATGATACTTTTGGATGTTTCAAAATTTTCTACACAGTTTATTTAGGGTAATTATGAAACATGACAAACAAAGGATTACACTGTTTTTCTCACTTGCACTCATCCGGTTTATGAAACTTGACGAACATAAGATTACACTGTTTCTTTCACTGGCACTCATCCGGTTTGTTGATAACCTCTTATAAGTGTAGATATGTTTCTTTCACTGGCACTCATCCGGTTTGTTGATAACCTCTTATAAGTGTAGATATTGAGAAAATGCAATATCACAGGCACAACAAGATAACTGCAAAGACCAACAACCTTCTACAAAGGAGAGAATGATCTATTAAATCTGCTTGATAATTACATTGAAGAGCTCCTCTATTTATAATAGGCTGAGAGGAGACAACATTGAAGAAGGTAGATGGATAACTCTCTCATGAAGTAATGAGACAAGTAGATGGATGGGATAAGTCAAAGAAGCACATGGTGATTATCCATAAACAACCAAAAAATGATGACATGACCTACCTATCTAAGTAAACTTATACATCAACACCCCCCCATAAGTGAAACTTAGGAAAGTAAAAAAAAATAAAAATATATGAATCATGGATACAAGCTTACTAATGTATCCAATACAAACTCTCATAAGTGGGGAAAAGGAGAAAACCCGTAGGAAAAAAACTCCTCCCCTAAAGAGAGAAAACAACAGAAAATAGGAGGTCTTAAGGTAACCACCCAGAGACAACTTATTTGACCCCAAGCATTAATCGTAGTTGTAGAAAGTGAGGTGCTGCCAAAGGTTTAGTGAAGATGTTAGCAACTTGCGCTTCAGTGGGCAAATACTCCAGGTTGAGAACACCATCCTGGATGAGTTGGCGAATGAAGTGCATGAGGATCTCAATGTGTTTGGTCTGTTGATGTTCCACTGGGTTGCGAGAGATGTATATGGCACTCTGATTATCACACCAAAGAGTGGTGGGACGATCCTGCTGAATGCCAAACTTTGTAAGGAGTTGTCGAAGCCAAAGAACCTCCTGACTTGCAAGAACTGTAGCATGATACTCAGCTTCCGTATAGGATAAAGCAATTGCAGATTGCTTTTTACAAGACCATGTAATAGGTGCGGAGCCAAGACAATAGACAAAGCTAGATGTGGACTTTCGATCATCAACCAAACCAGCCCAATCAGAGTCAGTGAATCCCACAAGCTGAGAAGCACTAGAAGAGTACTGAATACCAAAATTGGTAGTACCCTGAATGTACCTCAGAATGTGTTTAGCTGCCTTCCAGTGACTCTCATGAGGATCTTGAGAGAACTGAGAGACAAGTCCTACTGCAAAAGATATGTCAGGACGTGTATGAGTCAGATACAACAAAATCCCAATCAATTGTCGATACAATGAAGGATTAATACGTGGTGATGAGCAATTGGCAGAAAGTTGGACTCCTGACTGAAATGGAGTAGGACCAGGTTTACAATCAACCATGCCAAAGCACTGAAGTAAATCAAGTGCATACTTCTGCTGAAAAATGGAGATTCCTTCAGAAGACTGAAGAACCTGGAGACCAAGAAAATAATGTAGAAACCCCAGATCTGTCATATCGAATTGTCCCATCAATGCTTGCTGAATACTTTGAATCATAGATGAAGAACTCCCAGTGAGAATTAAATCATCCACATATAGAACCAAAATCAAGAGATCAGTTCCATGCTTCTGAGTGTAAACTGTAGGATCAGAATGGCAATGATCAAACCCGGAAGAAATCAGAAAACTATCCATCTTCTCATACCAAGCTCGAGGAGCTTGTTTGAGACCATAAAGAGAACGTCTGAGCCTACAAACAAGAGAAGAATCCTGCACAAAACCAGGAGGCTGCTCCATGTAGATTTCCTCATCTAAGTCACCATGTAGAAAAGCGCTCTTTACATCCATCTGGTAGACTGACCATCCTTGTGAAGCAGCCATAGAAAGAACAAGGAGTATAGACTTCATCTTGGCAATAGGGGCAAAGGTCTCAGAGTAATCAATCCCTTCAAGTTGTGAAAATCCCTTGGCCACAAGACGTGCCTTATGCTTGTCAACAGAGCCATCTGCTGCATACTTGGTTTTATAGATCCATTTACAGCGAACTAGCTTTCGTCCCTTTGGAAGAGACACGAGATCCCATGTGTGATTCTTCATCAATGAAGAATACTCCTCTGTCATGGAAACATCCCACTCAGGTATGCCAACTGCGTCAGAAAATTGTTGTGGATCATTTGAGATAGTATGACTCAAGAAGGAGACACCTATTGTTTGTGATTGAATAGGGGAAGAGGCTGAGGCTGAATAGATGAAATCAGTTGGCTCATAGCCATACCTGTCAGGCCTCTGTCTCTCACGAAGGCTCCTCCTGAGATGCAGTTCTTGATCAAGTTGTTCATGTTATTGATCAATTTGTTCGAGTTCAAGATCAATTTGTTCATGATGCTCATGCTCCATTGCTGCAGGTGGTAGATTTTCTTCTAGTTGATGTTGAACTTCAAAAGGTTCATCATTTTCTAAAGCAAATTCAACACAATTGTCTACATGACAATCTGAAGATGGAGAAGGATTTGATGTGGGGTTGAATCCTTCATCAAAACGGAAAGCTCGTCGAAAAAAGACTTCTTTAGTAATAGGTTCAAATAACCTATATGTTTTTATGTCCTCACAATAACCAATGAATATTAATGGTTGGCTTTTCTTCTCCATAGCTTTGCGTTTTTCAACTGGTATTAAGGCCCATGTTGGACTGCCAAATACTCTAAAAACAGAGACATCAGGCTTAACATGGCTCCAAGCTTCCTCTAGAGTCTTATGCAGTACTGCCCGATGAGGCATCCTATTTTGAATGTAGTTTGCACAGTTTACAGTTTCAGCCCAAAAGGAGGGTGCCATGTTCTTGGACTGAATCATACAGTTTGCCATTTATTTTAGTGTTTTATTCTTTCTTTCAACAACACCATTTTTTTGAGGGTTGTAGGGAACAGTGAGTTGATGTTGAATGCCATGTTCTCTACAAAAATCTGTGAATCCCTGATTGACATACTCCCCCCCATTATCTGTGCGTAGTTTCTTGATAGAAATAGATGACTGCTTCTCAACAAAAGCCTTGAAGTTCTTAAAAGTAGCAAGGACCTCACTCTTGTACTTAAGAAAGTACACCCAAGAGTGACGTGAGAAGTCATCAATGAAGGTGAGTGCATACTTAGCCCCTGAAATTGAGAGAGTTGGAAATGACATGAGATCGCTATGTACCAACTCAAGAGGTGTTGTAGCACGCCATGCTTTTCCTTTAGGAAAAGGATCTTGATGTTGTTTTCCAAGGACATAACCTGGACAAACTCCATCAGTACAAGAAACTTTAGGAAGACCAAGCACCAATTTTTGGGTACATAACTGTTGCAGATATCTGTAGTTGAGATGTCCAAATCTTTCATGCCAAAGTTTACTCAAAGCATCAGCATGTGCAATGAAAGAGGAACCTAAGGAAGACTCAAAAGAAGCAAACTTATACAGTCGAGAACTATGATCTACTTTTCCAGATGCAACAACAATGTCTGGATTTTATAGTTCTCAGATGATTACATCATTAGGAGAAAACTCTATTGTTTTCCCATTACCAGAATGACAAATCTGATATATAGAGAGAAGATTTGTAGAGATGTGAGGAACAAGAAGAACATCATTAATGCACCCTTTATCTAACTGCACTGTGTCAGATCCAAGAACATCCAGTTGTGTAGAGTCTCCAACTGCAATCTGCGAAATGCTACATTCAGATGTAGAAGCCAACAATTCATGAGAATGAGTCATGTGGTGTGAAGCACCAGAATCAAGTATCCAGCTATTTGAAGATGCATACAAAGCTTGAGCTG
>ML791595.1:47626-78797 GCA_009831015.1 Picea engelmannii
ATATATATATATATATATATATATATATATATATATATATATATATATATATATATATATATATATATATATATATATATCGGATTGGATTGGGACTTTGATAAAAGGGTGTGTGTTGTGATCGTTAGTAAAGTACACCGATCCGATAAGTGCATGGCCATAGCTTGTGGGATTATGGAGGTTATATGCACCTGGTGTGGGAAAGAAATGGCTTAGCACTTAGACAAGTAAGCATATGAGATTATAAAGGAAGGAATTAGCATACTGGTGAAATGACTACTCAACGTTTAGAAAGGACTTCAACATCGATAAATAACTAGTATAAAAAAGAATTTTTGAACTCTGTTCAAGGGGATTTTGGAACCGAATGATAATTTTGGAGTAGCTCAAGTGTCGACGTTATAAGCAGAGATAGAGATTTATGGACCTACGGGTATTAAGACGTGGTGGCTCATCAATTCAAAATTAGAGCACAACTATGCTATGAAATTAGAGAAGAAATATTGAAGTTATTCAAGACAAGCAGTTTCAAACTGAAGAAGCATATTTTTTAAAACAAAGATAAAAAGGAATTGGATATTGTTAGTAACAATTCTTGTCCTGGGAACAAGAGTATTCAGGTCTGTAAGTTGCACGAGAAGCGCCCAAGCGCAGCACGAAAAAATCTCGTTTCAGGCTTCCAAGCAAGTAAGCAGGCGAAATTATATTGTCGATGGTCTAGATTCATCCATAGGAGTAGATCGATGGTCGGCGGGAAATCGCGGTTAGCAAAGTTGCGCCGAGATTAGCACGATGGATAGCGCCCATATTGCATACAGGAAAGGATAGCAGTCGTCCATCCAAAGGACGCGTGGCGCGAGATCTAGTCACGTCAGCATTTTGGCGTTCAGGAGTTCGAAGGGGGAGGGTTCCATGTTGTTCTACATCTTGAAACCTTGAACCCCGAAGTGTCGAAAGTGCACAAAGTCGAGCCCGCAATATCACCGAGCAGTCTCAGCCGTCCATCCAAAGGGGACACCTGGTGCGCGATTAGGCTCCTCGCCTTTTCGCTCGTCGCGACTTCGAAGCACAAGGAGTAGCTCCTTCATATCCCCGAAAAGCGAAGTGCCAAGAGCATCTAGGACCCAGGCCCACAGTATCACCAAGTGAGTTCGGGACCGTTAGATCTGAGAGGGATGCGTGGCGCCCAATTAATCCATCTCAGCGTTTCACTCATCGCAACCATGATAAGAAAGGATCAACTCCTTCCTATTCATGAGCGTCGAAAGCGCCTTTGAGAATAAACGCAGGGTCACAGCCCGTGGTCGCTTGGAAAATAAAAAGGCTGTGCAAGAGGGGCCAAAGGGGTCGAGTTTAGTCACATAAGGGATCATCACGATCTCCAGGTGCCATCTGATTCAATCTCAATCCTGGTTCTCGATTGGAGTAAATGAAGGTGAGAGGGGGTGGTTGAAACCTATCCTCACTCATTAAGTGTAAAGTATGGAGGATCTGGCAAGCTGTCTACCCCAGAGGGTCCCGTGTACCGATTTTTTCCAAATACGCCATGTCGAGTCCTCGACTAGCCAGAGAGGTCTCCACACGCTAACTCGGAACTTAATGGCTCAGCTACTCCCCTTGCAGGAGCCATGCACAGTTAAGGTGGAGTCTAACGAAGAATATCTATCCGAGTTTGACTGAAGGGACACCATGCCTTGGATGACTGAGCATGCCTCTGTTAGGCGAATTTTTCTGAGTATATAGACTCAGTCTTTGTATTTTTTAATCCATCGATGGTTGAGCGAGGCTCCCGGTTATAAAACTTTAATGAAGCATTGTTATTCTGGTCATGTATGGACTCTTGAGACTTCTTGCCTTATGAATGTCAGTTTCTTTCACGTCTTTGTTTACACTGTGTTAGAGCATCTCGAAATTGAAGAATCCAGTCGAGTGTAACTGTTATAGGATGATGTAGGTTGGATCACTGTAACAGTTGCATTGTTTCTAATCGGTCCCTGTGATTTTCTTAGCGCTGAATGACTTGGAATTAGAGGATCTAGTCAAGTCCCCCTTTCAGTTTCTCGAAGCCCTGACCCAAGAGGATCTTGCATTCAGATTTTTTCTTCTACAAACTGCTGAAAGGCCTGTTGCCTGAGGTAGTTTTCTCACTCCTCTCACCAAGTCTTCAACCTGCTCATCTTTAAATCAACTCACTGAATGAAGTTAGATCAAGACCTCCTTTGTTCCTTACATGCCGGATTCAGTTCCCAAGTTCGAGCGAAATTTTCCTCAGTCTCTACCTATTTGATCACCCATTTAAACTATCGTGACATAAAACTGATGGGTGTTGGGATCTGCTCCTGCAAGCAATCCAGGAGTGACTTCTGACACTAACATTTCTGGCCCCATTGCCGGGGATCGAAGTTGAAAATTTTCCCCGGGATTGAACGACATTGAGCCTCTGATTCTGAAGGTGCATCAGGTATCAGAGCCTTTGAAGATTGTTACTGTGCACATAGCGACTCCATTGTGACGACTCCACTATGGTGAACCTGCCGTGTTAATTGTGGCTTTCAGAGGTAGTCACACGCAGTCCCATCCACAGTTGCCTCTAACTACACCCGAAACTAAGCCGGAGGTGGTTCTCAGAAAAGGAAAGGCCTCTGAAGGAGAAGCTTCCACCGTCGAACTAGGTAATCCGCCATCTCCTTCTGTAGGAACTCCATTTTCTCCTCCTCAGTTTCTTAACAGACCTTTTTCTAAAGTTTCCCGTTTCCTAAATTTCAGTAGTGTTCCTGCTAAGTTTTCCCCTCTTGGTCTCGGATCGGAGGGACAAATCCTTGTCACTCCCCTCTCCCCTGAAGCTGTACCTTGGCGTAGACCCAGGACCATAGAAGATTTCCCCGCGCCTAGCTTTACCACTCCTCCTCTTGTTACTGTTGCCGCTTCTGCACAAAGAGGAGCGTCCACTGACCTGGAGATCGTGATGATCCCTTCTGTGACTAAACTCGACGCCTTTGGACCCTCTTGCACAACCCTTTTATTTCCCAAGCAACCACGGGCTGTGACCCTGCGTTTATTCTCAAAGGCACTTTCGACGCTCATGAATAGGAAGGAGTTGATCCTTGCTTACCACGGTCGCGATGAGCGAAACACCGAGATGGATTAATTGGGTGCCACACGTCCCTCTCAGATTTGACGGTCCTGAACTCACTTGGTGATACTGTGGGCCCGGGTCCTGGACGCTCTTGGCACTTCGCTTTTTGGGGATATGAAGGAGCTGCTCCTTGTGCTTCGAAGTCGAGATGGGCGAAAAGGCGAGGAGCCTAATCACACACCAGGTGTCCCCTTTGGATGGACGACTGAGACTGCTCCGTGATACTGTGGGCTCGACTTTGTGCACTTTCGGCTCTTCGGGGTTCAGGGTTTCAAGATGTAGAATGACATGGAACCCTCCCCCTTCGAACTCCCGAACGCCGAAATGCCGACGTGACTAGATCTCGTGGCATGCGTCCTTTGGATGGACGACTGCTATCCTTTCCTATATGCAATATGGGCACTATCCATTGCACTAATCTTGGCGCAACTCCACTAACTGCGATTTTTCGCCAACCGTCGATCTGTTCCTATGGATGAATCCAGACTGTCGACAATATAATTTCGCCCACTTACTTGCTTGGAAGCTTGAAACGAGATTTTTCCGTGCTGCGCTTGGGTTCTTCTCGTGCAACTTACAGACCTGAATACTCTTGTGCCCGGGACAAGAATTGTTACTAACAGATATGAAATTACCTTAGTGAATTTCTGTATAAATTGAGGTCATTCCAATCAAGAGAAATTTGGATGTTGAGAAGACCATACCTTAGAGTAGCTCTTCCAGGTATAGTCTGATGTTTTTATAATTAACTCTACTTAAGAAGCAATTATGATTGCAGGTAGCAACATAAGGAGAAAGGAATTTGGTAGCAACCATTGCAGCCAAAGAAGTTTTGATAGAGGAAGCATAGCAAGTGAGGCTCTTAAATAAGAGAATATTTTGGTAGAACGACCCTCGCATCAAGGAGGAGTTGTGATAATTTCCTAAAGAGAATAGGACCAATAAAGTTCTCAAGAGGAAGTGAGTGTAATATAGAATCCTAAAAATTTTGAATTTGAGGAGAAGAGGATGCTCATAAAGTTCTAGAGGAGAGAACCTATGATGCCAAAAGGTCAAGCTCATGAGGAAATCTTGATGAGGTGTTGAGTAGTAAGTGAGGAGAATTTATACAGAAGAAAGGTTTGATGCAACTCATAGTGGGAAAGGAGAATCTCGCAAAAGGAAGAGAAGGGGATGACTATTGATAATCATGAAAAGGGTTCAGAGATAAGCCATAGCAAGGGGAAAGATAATTCTAGAGAAATTAGCAAAGAGTAGATGAGTTTAGAGGAGTTTGAAAAAGAGCTTATTGATTTAAAGGAAAGACTCGGTATAATTATGAAGCTGATACAAGGAAGTGAAGATGAAGACTAGAGACGGGGTTGAAATGTGAGGAAGAAAGTAAAATGGCCTATTTTGCAATTTTTCGTAAGGGAACTGAGGTAGATCTTGAGGCACAGGTTGAGTGCTTTGTTGAAGGAAGAGAAACTTGGAGGAGTGGATTTTAGATAAAGGTCTAGAATAGAAGAAGAAGTTCACATCTATGAACCTGAGCAAGGATCATTCCTTGGAGAGGATGATGATGGAGATGTTGGTGGGAGGCCTATTGAGAGTCTCATGGACTGTCAAGAAAGTTCATATCAACATGTGTGGAAGATGTATAAAGCATCAAATGAGGCCATGGGGTCTTATGTTTTTAAAACTAATGATTTGTGTATGATTATAGGTTGTGCAAATAGTGAAGTTGAGAAGTCACTTGGAAGTGTCATATAGATTGATGAAGGTGGAGATATGATTTTTAAAGGCATGTAAGCATAAAAAAATCATAATTCTGTTATGAAGGAAGATGAGATAATGTTATCTCATAAACATAAGCAAGGTGAAACTTATACACAACTTGTAAGTGGAATTTTTTAGGAAGCGAATGTGGATGATAAAGATCCAATGAGGTGCTCAAACTAACACAAGGAGATGATTCCATATGAGATTCAAGAGTCTGATGGATTTAAAACTAATAATTGTTGTGTGTATGTATTTTATGAAGACAAAAACAAATAGAATGAAGAACTTGAAAAAAAACATTCAAATACAACATTGATGGATTATGATGAAGAATTAAGATTGTTGGAAGAGTGGTTGGTCAGTCCAAGAATTTATGAAGAATTTATAATTGTTGCAGACATAGAACACCCAAGAATGTTTGGTTGTAACATTACAAGTTAGGGAGTTGAAGACCCGGGATTGTTTTGTAAAGATTGATTTATACTACAAAAGGAAGTTGTAGACCAAAGGATTGTCTTGAAAGATAATAAGAATAAATTACGGACTGTGGAAGAACATATAGAAGAATTTGAAGAGTAATCCTATGAATCTAAGGACATCAAAGGAATGGAGACCAAGTAGTTGGAAAAAACTATATGGAATCCATATGAAGGACAGAGGTAGCGGAGAACAGAGTTGGACATTGAGATAGATGGTTTGTGGAAACTGATGATGAAGAAAGTAATGAGATGGAATTGTGATGAGATGAAAAGGAAAATCCTCCACAAATTGCAATTGGATGAAAAGGATTACATAAGTGATGCAGGAACATCACCCTCATCATTCAATGAGGCACAATGGAGGACAACTGAGCACTCAATGCAATGCATTCAGAACTAGTTTGGATTCCAAGGAGGGTGTGTAATGTGTATAAATGTATGTAATCTATGTGTACCAGAATCGTTCTCAAGCTCAGAAGAGGTTGTGCAGGGAGTGCACATCAGAGTTACTAAATGCTCCGAGAGCCAATGCAAGGAGTGCAACAGTGAGTCTTTAAAGTTAAATACCCAAGGAGAGCTGAGTGCAAGGAGTGCACGAAGTGATGGAAAATATCTGGAGGAAGAGCACGGCTACCAGGAGAGCACAAGAAACAATTTGGAGGATCAAAGGGTCGAGATCCTTTGAAGTTCAAGCAATTACAAGCTTAGGAGAGATAGTGCAATTGGGCATAGAGTCTCTACAAAGGTGTGTATAGGTCGAGAACCCTTTAAGTTTCTGATTTTGGAAAGAGCGCAAGGAGTACACAGAAAAATGCGTCAAAGTAGAACTCAGAGGAAGAAGTCAAAGGCAGAGCCTTTGAGAAATTGACAAATCCTTCATCGGAAGGAAAGTGGATTTGTGGTAGGGGAGAAGCTAGAACAGTCGTCAGATGGGTTGTAGAGGAAATATGGGCCATTAAATTTAGTCCCTGATAGGAGGAGGAGAGTGTAGAGAAGGAGAACAGATCCAAGTCTTCAGATATGAGCACGAGGATCAACAACTGTTGGATCTGACGAAGAAGAATGGGTGTTAACCCTTGAAGTCCTTTGGACTTCGTGATTTCAGAAATTTTTGGGTGTTTTATGTGAAGGGGAAAAATCTCATGAAGTCCCAGAGTCTGAAGTTAATCTGGGCCATTGAGAGACGAGGGCCACATTTTAGCAGATCAAGCGTGGTTCTAAAGTTTGTTCGTTCGGTCAAATAGAAGCATAGTTGCAAGAGCGTGCAAGTTTCCCTAAGCTCTAGGGCCGGAGCAGATCCTAGACGTTGGTGCCAGGGGCACGTGGAAACAAATCTAGCGTAGTTTAGAGTTCTGCGCTCCGGAAGATCTGGGGTGTGTTTCGTTTGGATCCAAAACTCTTGAAGCCTCAAAGGATAGAAAAAATCTTGGCCATTGGCACCAGAGCCACGTGTCAGCAGATTACTAGTGGTTTGGAAAACTAATAGTCTGGGAGAACATAGGCATAAAGTTTTAAGGCTCGAGAACTCCTAAAGCCCCAAAGGTCAGAGTATATCTCGATCTTCCGTTGGTGTGGATGCGTGGACCATTGATTGAGACCCTTAGTGAGTTTTCCAGTTCAACACTCCGGAGGATTTGAGGTGTTATGTTGTTAAAAGCTCTGAACCCCATAGCGCAGAGTAAATAGAGACCTTCGATCCGAGGTGAATGAAAACCATATGATCTACTAGACCATAAGTATTGTGTGTTGGAGCAGGGAAGACTCCCGAATTCTGGACTCCCGAAATCCCTGTGTACCGTGGATCCGTGGCGCGAATTGGAGACTGTTGATCTCTTCCTTTGTTCTGTTTTTCGCTAGTTTGAGAGTTCAGAAGGATTGTCGAGTGTTTCTATTGGAACTTCTAAATCTCGGAGCTCTGAAGTCCCGAATTTCCCTGCATGTTTAAATTTATCCCATGTGATGCAAACCCCCTACTTCACCTGGGGCTCATGTGACCTCCCGGTCTAGGATCGTTCACACTGAGGAGCTGAATTAGCTCTAGGACTCTTGTTGAATCCTCAAAATCATATACCACATGCCTTTTTATTTCACCCCATGCAAAAAACTATTTTCGCGAGGGTATTATCACTTAAGCGGAGGAATCCATGTGACCTCGGGCCAAAACCGTGGGCTAATCTCTTTAACCCGTAGGAACTCTGACACTTTGAATCTCTGCGCTTCGAGAGTTCCAACAACAACAACTTACAATCCTTTTGAATGTTGAATGCACGAACAACCGAACAATGGTGGAGATCAATGACTCTCAATGCGCATTGTGATCTATGGTTCACATAGATATTTCGGGACTTTGGGCTTCGAGATTTTTACCCGCTCCAACACTTTATTCCTTTGAATGTGTGAAATCCTAATTATCATATCGGATGACTGACACTTAGCTTCGATCTATGGTCCTTTTTTACTCTGCGCTCCAGGCTTCAGAAATTTTTTCAACACAACTCTTCAAAACTTCTGGAGTGTTGAACTGGCAGAGAACTGGATCCACAACCCTTTATTCCTCTCTTCTCCCTGATTGTTGGCCTTCTAAATAACTACCAGTCTTCCGACATGTGGCCCTGACGCCAATTGTCATGAGCCTCTTTCGGCTTCAAAGATTCGAGGATTTTGGACCCAAGGTAGCTTTCACCCAATTTCCTCTTTAGTGCCAGATCTCTCGACTCCGAGATCTATTGACATGTGCACCTAGCATCAACGGCTATGATTTTCTCCGTCCTTCGGAACTTTGGGAAACTTTCACACTCCTACAACCACACTACGATTTCTCCAGACTTACAAACCACGCTTGATTGGTGGACACGTGTTCTTGTCTTCCAACAGTCCGGATCGATTTTGGATCCCGAGACTTCGGGAAACTTTTCTACTCTACAACACTTACCCTAAAAAAAATGAATTTGTGAAGTCCGAAGGACTTCAAAGGTTATCACCCACGCACCTTCTCCAGATCTATCAGTCACAAAAGATCTTGGCTCCCTCCAAACGGATCTCATCCGCCCGTCCTCTAAACAAAAGGATTTCTTTCCTCCAAGTACTTTTTCCCACTATCCCCCCCGATATTTATAACTCTAAGTGATTTGAACCTCTGACACACTCCTTGCACCACTCCTTGATAACTTAAGGCTTGAATATTTTTGGAAAATCCTCCTGCACACTCCTTGCGCTCATCCTCCTTGAGAATCTTTCAACACTTGACTAAGTGTTGTCCATGTGCACGCCTTGCAAGGATATTCTCGAGCTTTTATACTCATATGACTATATGTGCATGCCTTGCACTCACTCTGTGAGAATTCACACTATCTCTTTTGAACTAATGAGTTTGAAAATGATTCTTCCTTCACACTCCTTGCGTGGCCACTGTGCACTCCTTGTACCGGGGTTTTCAGAAGAGAAATAATTGAAACTTATAGAACATTATAGGTTCAGTCATTCAATTAACCTCGAAATACGCACACATGCATATAAACACAGGAAAATAGATAACACAACATTACCCAATTAACTCATAGATATGCAAACTCAGAGTTTGGAAGAAATACTCTTCTATTATATTCCTTCAGAAAGCAAGAGTTTCGACAACTCTTGGAAAAATAACAAATAACTTCAACAACCTCTTTTGGGCTTAGATTACATACATTTATACATGGAGGGGATTCTCGAGCCTTCCTTCCAACTCCTTTAGGGCTTTCACATCATAATTAAAGTATTCTAGTACTAAGGCTTATTACAATAAATGGATAATTACAACCCAGATATGATTCGATGCTCGATATATGTACAATCCTACAGCTAATTAAGGCAATTACAATCTTCTGCGATATCACATAATGGCTCAACCTTCAAAACATTAAAGGGATTTTAATTACAATACTTTCAAAATAGTAAAATGGTACGTTCTTCTTAGGATCCGAAAATAGTTTGAATGCACACGTTGGATGCTGAGTTTTCCTCCACTTGGCCTCATTGAATGTTTATAGAGATGCTCCTACATAATACTCCTTTGGAAAAAAATATTCATGGACTATTATCCATGAGCTCCTGCATTGTCTTTCCATGCTTCTAAATATCAGTTTCAGTTATGCAACTGACTTCTTCTACTGGGTGATCTTTCCACTTAACCATATATTCATAATAAAGTTTTGTTTTGGTCTTCTTAGTAATCCTCTGATATAAAATATTCTCTATATGTGGCTTCTCTTCTATGGGCGTCTGTTTCTTCCAATGAATATCCTCTTGACCATCTATCCCTTCTATATCATCCATCATGTAAGGGTATAAGTCTGCTACGTTGAATATTGGCGATATTCCAATGTCCTATGGAAATTTAATCTCATAAGCATTTGCAACAAATTTTCTGAGGATCTTATAAGATCCTACCTTTTTCATCTTCAATTTGTTATACTTCCCTTTCAGAAAATTTTCATTTCTTAGATGTGCTAAGAATTCATCTCCAATTTCAAAATTTACCTATCTTCTCCTCTGGTCTATCCTTCTTTTGTATTTCTGGCTGCTATTTTGTAGTTACCCCGTGATTTGATCATGTAACTTCTGCATTTTTGCAGCAAAATCATTTTCTCTTCCACTTCGAAATTTATCTCGTCTCAAATCTCTCAACTATAATTTTCCTCTTGGATGCATCCCATATACTATCTAGAATGGACTCTTACCAGTGCTTCTATTTGGTGAGTCATTATATGAAAACTATGCGTAGGGAAGAGTTTGATCCCACTGGTTGTTATGTTCAGTGACCAAACTTCTTAACAGGTTCCCTAAGCTTCGATTCACAACCTCAGTCTGTCCATTCATCTAAGGATGATATATTGAACTGAAAGAAAAACTTGTCCCCAGATTCTTCCACAAGGTTCTCCAAACATGTCCCACAAATTTAGTATCTCTGTCTAAGACTATACTTGTGGGAAACCCATGTAATATCACAATCTCCTTGAAAAAAAAAAATCTATGTGGGTAGCATCGTTGGTTTTGTGACACAGTATGAAATGTGCCATCTTTGAAAATATGTCAACCACCACAAATATCAAATCACTTCCTCTCTGGGTTCTTGGTAATGCTAGAACAAAATCCATACTTATAGCATCCCACGACCTATCTGGAATAGGAAATGATTGATGTAATACAGTGTTTTGTTGCTTTCCTTTGGAATATTGGCATATTCTACATCGGTTCATGTACTTCTTCACATCATACCTCATGCCTGGCCAATAATATGAGGAACTCAACTATGCGTACGTTTTTATCATGGCCAAAGTCTCCAACCAATCCTCAACTATGTTTCTCCTTTAGAAAATTATACCTCATTGAACATTTATGGATATACAACTGACTTCCTTTGAATAACAATCCACCTTGGATCAGACACTCCATACAATTATTTTTTTCCCTTAGCAAAGATTTCTCACATGATTCATAAGATTCTTTGAAATTAGGGTCTTCTTGATACATCTCCTTGAGGTTTTCAAACCCCAATGTATCCGCTTGGAATTCCTGCAATATCAAACATCTCCTGCTCAAAGCATATGCAACTTCCACTAATATGCTTGATAAAAAAAAGTAAAATTTTGCATGAATTCTACCCATTTGGCATGTCTCTGGTTCAATTTGTCTTGTCTGGTTATAAACTACAAAATTTGATTCTCAGTATATAAAACAAACTCCTTCGGGATAAGATAATGCCTCCATTTTTTCAAGGCTTGTATTACAGGATAAAACTCCTTGTCATATGTGGAATACTTCCTATCAACATTGTTCAACTTCTCACCAAAATAAGAAAAAGGATTATTGTATTGACTTAAAACTACGCCAATGGCCACTCCACTAGCATGACTATCAGCGTACCTACAACAACAAACTTCATTTTTTGTTCCTTCTCGACTTCTTTCAAGAGTTCCTTCCCACTCATGACAAGTATACTTGGACTAGATTCCTCTTTGATTCCTTTATCCTCTATTGGCAGCAACATATGCTTACACCCATTCTTCTCTAGGGTATAAGTGTTCTTTCTTCCATCATGTATGACATTCCTATCATATTGCCATGGTCTTCCCAATAGAACATGACAAACATCCATGGGTATAACATCACATAGAACTTCATCTCTATAACCACCTATCTTAAACTCAACTTTACATTGTCGACTTACCATGAATTGATGTCATTTTTTCAACCACGACACCTTGTATGGATTCAGATGGGCAGTCCTCTCTAGATTTAGCTTTTACACCATTTTCGTGGATACCAATTTATCAGTGCTTCCACTGTCTATTATCACCTTTCATACCCTATCTCTGGTCTTGCAAGAAGTTCTTAACAAAATATTCCTATGGACTCATTCTCGTGCCTCTTTCTTTGGCTTTGCGAGAACTTTCCTCATCATGAGTGATATTCCTTCTTGTGTTTCTTCTTCCTTCATCTCTGTCTCCACATTCTTCTTTGTCACTTCATAAATGTGAGCTTCTCCACCTCCTGCATTTTTATTTTTGAGACATTCCCAAGACATATGTCATGTTTTTCCATAGGCATAACACTTCACTTATCCTCCTATGCCTCCTCCTCTTCCTCTGGGAAAAGAGTTTCTTCCTCCATAATGTCCTCCTCTAGAAGTTCCTCCTCTCTCTGTCTGACTGTGATATCTTCCAACTTCTGCTCTGGGCTTCTGGAACTTTTCACTGACAGTTCCTCTTCCTACGTTAGGATTCTTTCCTCGGTTTCGTTGACTTTTGTTTATTCCCAACTTTTCCTCTTCTTTCAGGGATACCTGATAAGCATCTTCAAAAGTTCTCATTGTCATCATGCTAATCTCATCCTGAATTTCATATCTCAGGCCATTAATGTACTTGGAAAATTTCTCTTTGTGATTCTCCCTATGTCCTTCTCTTATGCTCATATTGTAAAACTCTTTGGTGTACTCCTTTACTGACAAACCTTTCTGTCTCAGATTCTGTATCTTTCTCAATATATTTAACTGAAAATCCTTGGGTATGAATTTATCCTTAAATTTATCTACCATCCTATCCCAATTCTTGATTTTAGAATTACCTTTGCATCTTCTGTCATCTTGCAACTCGTCCCACCATAATGATGCATGTCCCTTCAACCTGGTCACAACATGCTTCACCTTCTTCTCATCATCAATATCATCATAGTCAAAGTATTTGTCTAAAGAACTTATCTAGTCAAGTAGTTCTTCCACATTTAAATTTCCTTCATACATTGGGACTTCTATTTTTTATCTAGTTCCCATATTGACAACAACTCTATGCAGTCAATCCTCTTCTTCATGTTCTCCTGCAACTTCTTCTACTTTGACATATTCATTTTCATATTCACTGGAATCACCAACATCGGGTTCTCTTCTTTGTGTTATCTCCATGGTCTCCAACCTTGCACGCAGTTGTCTCATCTCCTATTCTAGGGTTTTATTGACCACTGGTCTCTCTCTACGTCTTCTCGGTGGCATGGTTCTAAGTTTTCCTTGACACAGAGCTTAATTCGGGCTCTAATACCACTTGATGAAAACCCCCTCCTTCACCTAGGGATCATGTGACCTACAAGTCTAGGATTTTTCACACTGAGGAGATGAATTAGGTCTTGGCCTCTTAATGAACCCTCGAAATCATATACCACAAGCCTTTTTCCTTCACCCGATGTGAAAAATTGTTTTTGTGAGGGTCTTGTCACTTAAGCGAAGGAATCCATGTGACTTCGGGCCAAAACCATGGGCTAATCTTTTTAACCCGTAGGAAATTCATCACTTCAAAGCTCCGGGCTTCAAGAGTTCCAACAAAAACAACTTACAATCCTTCTGAATGTTGAATACATGAACGACCGAACAATGGCGGAGATGAACGACTCTCAATGCGCTCCGTGATCTATGGTTCACATAGATATTTTGGAACTCTGGGCTTCAGGAGTTTTATCTACTCCAACATGTGATTCCCCAAAATGTGCAAACTTTGAATTAGCAGATCGAATGGTTGACACTTACCTCCGATCGATGGTCCTTGTTTACTCTGTGCTCTAGGATTTGGAGCTTTTGTCAACACAACTCTTCAAAACTTCTGGAGTGTCGAATTGACAGAGAAATGGATCCATGATCCACATGTCCCTCTCAATCGAATGGTCGATATCTACTCTGGACTTCGGGAGTTCTCGAACCACAACCCTTTACTCCTCTATTCTCCCTGACTTTTGGTCTTCCGAATAACTACCAATCTTTCGACACCTAGCCTTGACGCCAACAGTCAAGATCCTCTCTGAGCTTTAGAGATTTAAGGATTTTCGACCCAAGTTAGCTTTCACCTAGTTTCCTCTGGACTGTCAGATCTCTGGACTCCTAGATCTATTGGCACGTGCACCTGGTGCCAATGACCATAATTTTCTCTATCCTTCGGATCTTTAGGAAACTTGCACACTCCTACAACCACACTACGATTTCGCCGAACTTTCAGAACACGCTTGATTGGTGGACACATGTTCTCGTCTTCCAATGGTCCAAATCAATTTTGGATCCAGGGACTTTGGGAAATTTTTCTCCTCTATAACACTTAACATAAAACTTCCAAATTCATGAAGTCCAAAGGACTTCAAGGGTTATCACCCGCGCACCTTCTCCAAATCTGTCGGTCACGAAAGATCTTGTCTCCCTCTGAATGGATCTCGTTCATTCGTCTTCTAAGAAAAATAACTTCTTTCCTCCAAGTACTTTTTCCCTCTATTCCTCTTGATATTTATCACTCTAGTTGATTTGAACCTCCGATGCACTCCTTGCACCACTCCTTGAAAACTTAAGGATTGAAGCTTTTTGGAAAATCCTCTTGCGCACTCCTTGCGCTTGTCCTCCTTGACAATATTTCAACACTTGACTAAGTGTTGTCCCTTTTCACACCTTGTAAGGGTCTTCTCGAGCTTTTATACTCAGACAAGTATATGTGCATGCCTTGCACTCACTCTATGAGAATTCACACTATTTCTCATGAACTAATGAGTATGAAAACGACTCTGCCTTCACAGTCTTTGCTTGGCCATTGTGCACTCCTTGGACCGGGGTTTTTAGAAGAGAAACAATTGAAATTTATAGAACATTACATGTTCATTCATTCAATTAACCATGAAATACACACATAGGCATATAAACACAGGAAAATAGATAGCACAAAGATATGCAAACTCATAGTTTGGAAGAAATCCTCCTCTATTATATTCCTTCAACAATCAAGAGTTCCAAAAGCTCTTGGAAAAAAACAAATAACTTTAGCAGCCTCTTTTGGGCATATATTACATACATTTCTACATTGAGAGGCTTCTCGAGCCTTCCTTCTAACCACTCTAGTGATTTCACATCATAATTAAAATATTCTACCACTAATGCTTATTACAATAAATGGATAATTACAACCCAGATATGAGTCGATGCTCAATATATATACAATATTACAACTAATTAAGGTGATTACAATGTCCTGCGATCTCACATTACATAGTTTTAATTACAATACTTTCAAAATAGTAAAATGACACACACTTATTGGGATCCAAAAATAGTTTGAATGCACACACTAGATGTTGAGTTGTCCTCCACTTGGCCTCATTGAACGTTGATGGCGATGTTCCTGCATCACCAAGGTTCTAGCTTGAGGTCACGAGGAATACTCCATTGTAGTGACAGGACCCTCGCGAACATAGATTTATGCACAAGGAAAAGAGGAAAGGCCCATGGTAAAGCATTTTGAGGGCTCAGCAAGGGCCCAAGAGTTGATTCAACTCCTTAGTGTAAACAAACCTTAGACTAGGAGGTCACGTGAACCCTCGGGAGTGGGGGGGGTTTGCATCAATAAGTAAGGTAATTGGAAAAAAAACAAAGTAAAATGTTGGATCCTGGAAGGTTACATGAAACAATAATAAAACAACAAGGCAACAAGGCAAGTAAGAAGCAACATAATATTTGGGATCCAAGAGGACTTTAACAAATGAAGATTCATGATGACGAGATCATGAAATATTTTAACCCTGGGAGTCTTATGCAGGAGCATTTTTCCTCCAAAAACAACCTTGTTGATTAGGCCTAATGAGTCTTTGAATTTATCAAAGGGAGTGGGTTCCCTTAATGAATTTTTTGTAAAATTCCTATGTTTTTATTGAATTCTAGAAGGATAGGGTTGTTAGGAAGAATGAGGGTTGTTTTCCCTAATTGTGATGTAAATGGATTAATTGAGAAAATTAGTTAGATTAGGTGTGTTTCTCTAAGTATGGAGGATTGATCTAATTGATCCTCGTCAATTGTAAGAGTGAGAGTACTATTATTTTATTTAGTTTCGGAATCTTAGGGTTTTATTTTCTTGAGATGGAAGTGTATCTTCCATGCGATAAATTGTAATCCTTTGGGAATGTATGAGTGGCCAAATTAGTGAGAGATCGGGCCAAATGGAAGTGAGGCCAATTGATGAAGAATATTTCCAGAGGTGTGAGAGCAGGTTGAGAAGAAGCGTGCCTATAGAATTGAGCCGATAAGGTATTTTCCGAAATTGTACGTTGATCAAGATAATGAAAGCAATGTGATTGTGTGTGTAATGCTCTATTAATGCGTGCGAATGTGTGAGTGAAGAAAGAGAGTGAAGGTTTGGTGCGCAGCAAAATCATGTGTTACAGGTCTAAACAATGAGGAGAAGTTGCATTCTAGCGAGGAGGAAGATCAATCGTTGATCACTGAAAGGATCAACGATGATCCTATAGTAATCAATATCGTGGAAGTATTGGGTTTGTTCTTAACCCTCAGAGGAATCTTGATCGTTTGATCATATCCATACTAGGTCATGGACATTGACTATATCGGGTCTGGGTTTTCTTATTTTTTGTTTAATTGAACAATGGCGATTAGATCTAGAGTGGGGATTATCATAGAACAACGAAATAAAGTGAACAAACATACTCCTGCCCCGACATATTTTCAAACAAACACAAAGGAACCCTGGTTCCATTACATCCCATTCTCCTAGGATCATAGTTCCATGTAGAGTTCCGGTCTACCAGCCTATCAACCCCAGAATATAAATTTTAAGAAGACTGTGAAGGATTTTTGTTATCCTAACATCCCAGTAAACCGATATATTGGACATAGATCAACATAAATTCGTAGAAGTGATAAGGTGTTGTCGATCCCTAGGATTTCAAGATCCTGATAGTGGCAGACTAAATCTTAGTTTTGGTTGAATGTGGGAGTGTTTTTGGGTACTTCGAAACCCTGATCATCAATCAAGACGACACATGATAAAGTCATTTAATTCTATTGGCAAGGTTTTGATATATATCGGATCATATCAAGACTTTGATAAAAGGGTGTATGTTGTGGTCATTAGTAAAGGACTCCAACCTGGTAAGCCTGTGTTCATAGCTTGTGGGATTATGGGGGTTATATGTGTCTGGTGTGGGAAAGAAAATGCTTAGCACTTAGATGAGTAAGAGTTTAGGATTATAAAGGAAGATATTAGCATATTTATAAAATGAATACTCGGGGTTTAGAAAGGACTTTAGCAGAGATAAAGAACTGGTATAAAAAAGAATTTTTGAACTCTGTTAAAGGGGATTTTGGAACCAAATGAGAATTTTGGAGCAACTCGAGTGTCGAGGTTGTAAGTAGATAATAGAGAGTTCTACACCTATGGGTATTAAGACTTGGTGGGTCATCACATCAATGCAATGATGTCACACCAACAATGTACTTTATTATCTTTGACACATTGTGAACTTGTGAGGTGGGTAATATGTCTTTCCATTGGAACCATATGGTGTTGGTACTCTAGTCATGTTGAGGCACATTGTACAATTTAGTTGGGTAGTCATTCCTTTTGTCCTTTCATGCTTGTGTTGCAACTACTATTGTAAGCCACATTAGTAATCTAGTGCACATCAATGTAATGGTGCCACATTAGAAGAATTTTATTATCTTTGGTGCACCATAAGCTTGTGAGGTTGTTAGGTATGGCTTACCATCATGATTTTATAGTGTCCATGATCTAGTCATATTATCATGCATTTTACAATTCTTGTGATGCGTGATACTATCATCAATGCTCCTTTACTAGACCAAAGCATTAACACCTCACAATATCAATGGCAAGTTGTGCTCAATTTCCATGCACAATCATCATGGTGCACCAATGGTAGTAAGGCATATTGTTGGTGTGTCACATGTTTGTGTAATGGTGTCATGCTAGTGATACACAATACTATTTTAAGTGCATTGTGATGATGAAAGGTAGGTGGTCATGACTTTCCACCATTGTCCCAAAAGGATGATGGTGCACTAGTGCTCCCTTGACGAAAACAATGCACCATAATACATTATGCATAGCATGGTAATGCATATAAATTATATTTTATCGAATTTTGGCAAGTTTGATATGTCAATCAACCTCATGGATGTATTGCACCAACATTTGTATCTTGACTATGGGATTTTATTTATTCTCTATCGAAGATGAAAATCATTTCTAGAAAGTGATATACGCCAGGGTGTGTCCAAACACCTTCCTTGTTTTTGTGGAATGACATGAAGAGTTGTCCATTGTAGAAGCCTCCAAACTATATTGTCTAATGTGGGTGTAATTACCTTGGCCTCCTCTTCAATTTTGGATTTTTCTAGATGAATGTTTTCCCTAACTGACATCTTCATATGCAATGCACTGATTTGATTCTCTAACTCACACCCTCAAAAAGTGTTTTCCTTAGGGTTGATATTTCACAAGATCTAAAAGAATTTGTGTGCATTCATCGAGACAGGGTAGAGCTATCTAGAGGCTAGTTCACTATATCATTCTCCCTACAAACTACTTTAGGTGCCAAATTCCCCACCATAGAATAAAATATTTTTTGATGTTGGTGAAATTTGAGATACTTGCATGCATGATCACTAGAACAACAAGTTAGGCCCTCTAGGTCTTGTTGCATGAAAAAAATGATAGATGGACTAAATTTGTTAGAAAATGGAATTCCTCTCATACCTAACAAAAATGACCAACACCTTTGACAATGCAAAAAAAACTTGATATCTTTGTGGAGGTCAAAGACCCACATAATAGCTCCCAAATAATTGCTCTATGAGGATGTGGGGTCGACTGTATTTGGTATCCACCCCTAGAATTGGAAGGTTCTCAAAAAATTGGTAGTGATTAGATCCCTTCAGGAGCTTCCATGACCTTGGAGGTATCATGGTATATCTCAGGGGTGGAATCCTTATTCGATGATTATCATTGGGTTGTAAACTGCTCTTCTGTAGCCGATTTAGTGGACTTGTCTTCAATTGCATAAAAGTGTTCATGCTTGTGTATCTATGGAATTATTTCTATTTGTAATATGTTAATGAATTCAAATTATGTCTATGCATGATAATCTTATTGATATTTGTAAGCACATATGAATTCAGAACTATATTGTTGTTAGAGGTAGAATTTGTCCTCGCATTTAGTTAAGTGGAGAAGGAATTTCAAATTGAGTGCTACAATGGCCAAGAGAGGAATTCAAGTACATCACATATTGTTATCTTATCTTAGGTTACAACATTGGGATGCTATGTGTAGATAAACGATGAAGTTTATGATAAAATTTACAAATGCATAGGACCTCCAACTATTTGACAAAATTGCTTTGGGGAGATTTGTTAATTTTTTCAATTTAAATGCTTATAGTGATGAGCTAATGGCCGATGTTTACAGGTTAGATCAACATTAAGGATATGGGAAGGGAAAGCTATAGAAGTGAATTCCATATGAATTCATGAAGTTGAATTTAATGGTCTATGGACTTGTAGTAGGTCAATGTTTGTTCATTCCTTGAGATACAATACAACATGCTCATGAAGTTTGCACATGGAGTTTAACTAGTGAACAATTGATATATGGTAATGGTAATGCTATCCTTATTGAAATAAATTTGGCTTGAATAATTCAAAGGGATATTGGTTCAGTGACATAGAGTGCAAGTCATGTGGGAGGAGCATGCTTCAATATTCTTGTTACATTGAGGCCATTTCCTTATAAAATTTGAAGTGGATCTTCATTTGATTTTGAAGGTTGATGTTCCAATGAAGTGAAAGAGGCCATTATGTAGTGAAAGAATCCTAATGGAATTAATTTTATAATGAGGGATGACGGACCAAAGTTTATAAGGGACCCAATGGAATTAGTTTAAAAAGTATTGAACCACCAGCTCTTTAAATGATCCAATGGCCTGATGTTTAAAAGGTGGTTGTTGACGAGAAGTTTGAATGAAGGTTGATGATGTTGGTTGAAATGTGTGATGTACAAAATTCTACAATGACTTGATTTTTCAAAAGAAGGGGAAGTTCAAAAGAATGATGTGATGGCCTTTTTCCAAATTTCTTTGAAGACCAATGTTGAGGGTTTTCCTTCAAAGAATAGAAATGATTCAAAAGAGCCCCATTGCAAAAGTTATCTGAATGTCCAAAGTTCACCCAATGTATGAAAGTTGAAAAAGAAGGAAATGATTGAGAATGGACTAAAGTTTGAAAAAGGCCCAATGGGATAAGTTTCAAAAGGATCTTGATTCCTTTAGAGGGTTGATGATTCAGATTGCTAAAATGTTTGAAAAGTGGTTGATGCACTTTTGTTTCAAAATTCCCCACTGAGCAAAAGGTAGTCCGTGGATCGATCGTTAATAAGGCGTTGATCATGATAGTATGAAGGAGGTCAATATTTGAAAGACGTCGATGGCTTTATATTCAAATAGGTTTGATGATTTGATGTCTTCTTTTGAATGCAGACAACCACAATAGTTCAAAAATTGCTCTGATGTATGAGGAGAGTCTTCATATGAAATTCTAGCTTGATGCTTTCAAATAGTTCAAATAAAGGTTGATTCCCTTGATAAAAAGAAGGGAAATGCATGCAATATATTGATTGGGATCATACTTCAAAAGAAGATTGATGTTTAAAAATGGTTGATTCTTCTGATTGGTCCAATTCTATGATCCAATGCTCAAAAATAGTATAATATGTGAGAATACGTTGGCGACTTCATGTAAGGGAGTTCATTTCTTCATAAAAAAGAGGTATTCAATCACAATGGCTAGTGAATAGACTACATAGATAGAATGACATGTTAACTAGATTTTTATTTTGGACATAACTTGAGCATACAAATTTGCATTAAGCCAAAATTTTAGGTGGAATTCCAACGTGATGATGTGTAAAAAATTGTCGTTGAGCTCAAGTTCATAGATTTGACACCAAATTCCTAAAACTTGGAAAAATGCATTTTCTCTATGAAGAGATCATACTTTCTACCATCAACTTCATCCATGATGACATTTAGAGAAGGATTATGGGTAAGCATGAGGAAACTTAGACAATAATTTGACAAATTACAAAGGATTCTCAATGAAAATCAACAAAATGGGGGGAAATCCACTATTTTGTGACACTTTTTGGGATTTTTGGAAATTGTATGTTAAGGAAAAGTGATTTCAGACAAAAAACTTGGAAATTTCATGGAAACTCAGGCCACCACCATTAGAATCTTTTCATGGAAATTTCAGGACATCTGCATGTGCATTCTATTCAACTTCAGAAAATTACATTCAAGTTCCAAATAGCTAAAATTGTGCCCTTACACTTCTGCCAACCCCTAATACATTTGGAACTCCTGATATTTATACAAGATGATTTCCTCCGATTTGAAACAAATTACAATGATTACATAGAAACATTTTGGTTTCTGAAACTGATTAAAATGATTAAAATGAAACGTTTTTCTTCTGAAACCGATTACAATGATAAGCAAGAAACATTTCTTAATCCAGATTCTGACTTCTATAGTGTTTCAGTCCCTCTCTTCGCCCTCTAAATCTGTCTCGACCCTTCGTGTGATCCATTGTCTTTCATTGACATTTGGACATCATTTACTAGGCCATGGAAAACTGCATTTTGCCTTACCCATCCAGAGTATCTCCTTTGATTGCAAGTTAGGAAATGCTTTGTCTTAGATATAATTTTCTTCCTGAAAACGAGTGGAATTGGCGGACCGATTTATTGTACTGTTGAGATGCAGTTGAATATGGTGGTTGAGTCAAGGTTTTAATGGTCCAACATTCGAAATAGAATCAAATAAACGAACAAACCCCCTTTAATACCTTTCCTCTTTTCGAGGGCATGAGAAAGTGGTTTGGGGCAACCCGCTTTTCACCCCAAAATGCACCTGGTAGTGCCACGTAGCCCTGAACGAAAACCACAGTTTAAATTTCAGGCCCACTCTCCAAAATTAACCTCCACGCAGCTTCTTCCCCCGAAATCATCCTCGACCGTTGATCTTGAGAGTTCACGATATGCGACGCATCGGGCCCCATCAGTTTAGTGCTCCTGCTAGATTTAGCTATTTCCTGTCATATTTAGCCCCTTCCCTAGTTTATCACGATTCCAAACCAGTTTTAACGTTCTGCTAGATTCTGAAATCTTGATTTCACACAATAAAAATAAGCATGTGATAACACCTTAAATAATAGTTTAAATTCTAACCCTCAGTAGTAAGTTGCCAATCGATTCATTATGATGTAGCATTACTTATCAAGGATTTGAGTTTCTGTGGAAAAACATCTATATAATTAATTCTCAACTATGTTCTCCTTTGTTTTAGGAATCATTTAAGAATGTACATGAAATTAATATCAAGGAGACTCCATAAGAATCTCATAAGAGGTCAACCCTTTACAACGAAACAACAAGAAATTAGAACCAAGGTACTATCCATAGTAAGGCCCCAAGAGTGTCAATTTCATAAGTATACTTGAGGGTTTCAATACTATCGTAGCATTCCATTAAGGACTAAACACATTTATCCAAAAAAAAAACAAAACATTATGGCTCTAATCTAAATTGTTGAAACCACAAAACTACCATAGTAGAAGTGAGGGTATTGCAGTGTCCCCTAAACCCTAATTCCATTCTTCTTACCCAATCAAAGTAAAATGTAGTGGAGTAATAGAAAAATAAGATATCTAAAGGTTGAGTAATTAAAGGTTACCCTCGGAGTATACTTAGAGTAAGTAATTACAACTAATCCTTTAATGGAATAATATTACCTTTAATTTAATAGTAATTTATAGTTAATATGTGCTTGTTATTGATCGTTATCCACAATAACCACATATATCGATAGGTAAGGTTGGGTAAAATATGGGATTGAAGCTTATCACAAACATAATAGTTTATCCTCTCCTTTCCTTCTACGCGCCTTCAATCCCAATCCTACATATCAAGGATAATCATTTCTACTTAGCTATGCTAAATCTATAAAATGAGAAGTACACGTGATCTTCTTAAGGTTCTCGAATTGTTACGCTTCTCTCCTTAAAACGAACAACGATAAGAGAGATCTCACCGAAGCAACTGGGTTAAATCATTACGTCTGTTACCTAACAACGAAATGGGAAARCATTTATACATCTCCTAGGTTTGAAGGCGTGAGAGTGCTCTGGTCAGACTGTTTACAAACAAGAAGGCTCTCGGTATAAATCCCCTCAACTCTTAAGAGAAAAATAAGGCATTCCGTTACCCACGCGTTCATTCCTCCGGAGGAAAGTCGGATATTCTGCACTGGAACCAGCTCAACAGTTTACTAGGCGGAAGTGCACAGGGTTCAAGAGAGGTCTGAGCACGCGACTCGTTAAATATATGGTGGGGAAGGAGGGAAAATCGCTAACTAGGTGAAGGTAAAACGCAGAGATTAAGTCTCTGGCAAACGCCATGGGTGATTGGAAGAAGCTTACAATCCGATTTTAAGGTAGAAATGTGGAGGAAGAGAAAAACACATAGATAAATATAAAATTGTTGATCAAGAAGTAAGACGCAGGTTTACAAGTTCCCGATCAAAACACAGAGAAGGGTACAATCGACCAGAGGGTTGAATCGCCCAAATGGTGAAGTCGCAGAGAATGGAAATCAAACGCAGGTGCAAGGGAAAATTCTTAAGGTGAAACTCAAGCCAGCCACCACCATTAGAATCTTTTCATGGAAATTTCAGGACATCTACATGTGCATTCTATTTAGCTTCAGAGAATTACATTCAAGTTCCAAATAGCTAAAATTTTGCCATTCACTTATGCCAACCCATAATACATTTGGAACTCCTAATATTTATACAAGCTGATTTCCTTTGGTTTGAAACCGATTACAGTGATTACATAAAAACATTCCGGTTTCTGAAACCAATTACAATGATTAAAATGAAACATTTCTGTTCTGAAACGGATTACAATGATAACCAATAAATGTTTCTTAATCCAGATTATGACTTCTCTGGAGTTTCAGTCCCTCTCTTCTCCCTTTGAATCTGTCTCGGCCCTTTGTGTGATCCGTTGTCTTTCATTGACCTCTGGACATCATTTTCCAGGCCCTAGAAAATTGCTTTTGGCTTTACCTAGTCGGATTATCTCCTTCGAAAGGCTTCGATTGCAAGTCAGGAAATGCTGTGTCTCAGATATAATTATCTTCCTGAAAACGAGTGGAACTGGTGAACCGATTTAGTGTATTGTTGAGCTGCAGTTGAATATGGTGGTCGCGCCAAGGTTTTAACAGTCCAACATTCGAAATAAAATCAAATAAACCAACAACCTCCCTTTTATACCTTTCCAATTTTTGAGTGCATGAGAAAGTGGTTTGGGGCAACCCATTTTTCACCCTGAAATGCACCTGGCGCTGCCACGTAGCCCCGAACAAAATCCATAGTTTAAATTTTAGGCCCACTCTCCAAAATCAAGTCCCACTCAACTTCTTCCCCCAAAATCATCGGCGACCGTCGATCTTGAGAGTTCATGACATGCGACGCGTCGGGCCCCATCAACTTAGCGCTCCTGCCAGATTTATCTATTTTCTGCCATATTTAGCCCCTTCCCTAGTTTATCATGCTTCCAAACCAGTTTTAACGTTCAGCTAGATTCTGAAATCTTGATTTCACACAATAAAAATTAACATATGATAACACGTCAGATAATAGTTTATTCTAATCCTCACTAGTAAGTTGCCAATCGATTGATTATGATGTAGCATTACTTATCAAGGCTTCGAGTTTCCGTGGCAAAACATCTATATAATTAATGCTCAAGTATGTTCTCCTTTGGTTTAGGAATCATTTAAGAATGTACTTGAAATTAATATCAAGGCGACTCCATAAGAATCTCATAAGAGATCAACCCTTTACAACGAAACAACAAGAAATTAGAACAAAGGTACTATCCATACATAGTAATGACCCAAGAGTGTCAATTTCATAAGTAAACTTGAGGGTTTCAATACTATCGTAGCATTCCATTAAGACTAAAAACATTTATCCAAAAAGAAATAAACATTGAGGCTCTAATCTAAATTGTTGAAAGCACAAAACTACCATAGAAGAAGTGAGGGTATTGTAGTGTCCCCTAAACCCTAATTCCATGCTTCTTACCCAATCAAAGTAAAATATACTATGTAGTGGAGTAATAGAAAAATAAGATATCTAAAGGTTGAGTAATTAAAGGTTATCCTAGGAGTATACTTAGAGTAAGTAATTACAACTAATACTTTAATGGAATAATTTTACCCTTAATTTAGTAGTAATTTATAGTTAATTCGTGCTTGTTATTGATCATTATCTACAATAACCACATATATCCATAGGTAAGGTTGGGTAAAATATGGGATTGAAGCTTATCACAAACATAATAGTTTATCCTCTCCCTTCCTTCTACACACCTTCAATCACAATCCCAGATATCAAGGATAATCATTTCTACTTAGCTATGCTAAATCTATAAAATGAGATGTACAAGGGATCTTCTTAAGGTTCTCGAATTGTTACGCTACTCTCCTTAAAACGAACAACAATAAGAGAGCTCTCGCAGACGCAGCCGGGTTAAATCATTACGTCTGTTACCTAACAGAGAAATGGGAAAACATTTATACATCTCCTCGGTTTGAAGGCGTGAGAGTGCTCTGGTCAGACTGTCTACAAACAAGAAGGCTCCCGGTCTAAATCCCCTCAACTCTTAAGAGAAAAATAAGACATTGAGTTACCCATGCGTTCATTCCGCCGGAGGAAAGTCGGATATTCTGCACTGGAACCAGCTCAATAATTTACTAGGCGGAAGTGCACAGGGTTCAAGAGAGGTATGAGCACGCGACTCTCAACTGGATGGTACACCCTCCCTCACGCTACAGGAAGGAGATATAGATCCCGGCTGCGGAAAGTTCCATTTCGTATCTGAGAAAACTAGCCTAGAGGTGGGTCGACTATTAATAATTAGATAATATCATTGGCAAGGTTCTTTCTAACCATTTATCGATACGTCTTGGCTCTTCCCTACGACGCGACTGAAAGTCGAATCAAGAAAAGAGTAAACATTTAGAAATCTCGTTAAATATATGGTGGGGAAGGAGGGAAAGTCGCTAACCAGGTGAAGGTAAAACGCAGAGATTAAGTCTCTGGAAAACGCCATGGGTGATTGGAAGAAGCTTACAATCCGGTTTTAAGGTAGAAATGTCGAGGAAGAGAAAAACACAGAGATAAATATAAAATTGTTGATCAAGAAGTAAGACGCGGGTTTTCAATTCCCCAATCAAAACGTAGAGAAGGGTACAATCGACCAGAGGGTGGAATCGCCCAAATGGTGAACTCGCAGATAATGGAAATCAAACGCAGGTGCAAGGGAAAATTCGGAAGGTGAAATTCTCATTCGCTGGGTAAAAGTAGCAAACGCAGAGATTAATCACATCGCTGGGCAGAATTTTTAGAGGCAAAAGAAGATACTAATTTGCATTGCTAGGAGAAAATCTTTTTGGGAAAAATGTTGAGATTAAAGAGAAAATCGGGAGTTAAATGCTGGGTTGTAATCTCCCCATCCAATGCAGATATTAAAGAATGCAGGGAGAACTTTTAAAAACGCAGAGGTAAGTTTGCTAAGCTGGGCAGTTTTTTGTTTTTTTTTAAACGCAAAGAAACAAGTTGTTGGGCAATCGCAAGCAATCGAATTGCTCCAGGAAAACTAAGCGCAGGGTTCCAGACTTGGATACCCAAAGAATGGAATTCAAGTGCAATCGTATGTTGGGAAATCGCATGCGAATCAAATGTTCAAGGAAAAAATAAAGGCACAGAGGTGTTGGGTGAGTTATATTGTACAAGACCATGCACCCTTTTAGAGACACACAAATTACCCCCAAGTTGAAAAGGGAAAACCGTGAGTGAGAAATCAAGATTTAGTTGGGTTTTTTAAAAATTCAGACTCGTTAGCATTTTCTTTCTACAATACACAAACATCAAGGATACTTTCCAGTTCAATATAAGAAATCCATTCCTACTTCCGGTTCAATATAAGAAATCCATTCCTACTTTCAACAATTCTAGAAGCCATATATACAATAAACACTGAATACAATGCCAATTGAAATAAAAACACTGTGACTGATAAAGATACGTTTGATAAAGATCCTTGGCGACTGACGTTCCCTTCCTTCGTCTGCTTGCTAACCGTTGAGACTTCACCGGTACCTTCCATCCAACGTTAGGGGTAATCTTCTACCCCCTTAGCCCCCCGAGCCACAAAAGGGCCATGCACAAACACAACCAGAGTAATCTAGTTCCCAGCTCACCTCTTAAGGTAGAGCTACCACTCTCTCTCTCGAGCTAGGTATCCACACCTCTCCCTGAATATATGGTTACTGTGCATGGCCCCTTTACTCCTTATGTGAGTCAAATTAGCAAGCAATCGTTAGCCTGTATCCATCAACGAAACATTGTCAATGATACATAAACGACATCATAATATACCCGATCATATGTCACATATGAATAAATAAAATACTCAAACCAATACAACTCACTTCCTAACTTGATTCGGAGTCCAAGGAGGTCCATTGATGCCATTGACATCCTCAATATGTCAAGTGTCCTGCACACTCATGCGAAACTCGTCAATAGCATCTGTCAATACACAGATATCCAATAACATAACAACATAATTCATCAACATTATCATATGAATCCACAAACAAAACAAACAACATATACTAAAACCGGATCACTTGCACACAAGTTTCCTTAAAGAATAATTCAATAACACGTGCTCGCAAGAGCGAGATGTTACATGAGGTGTTATTCTTCATTGTTTTAATCCAGTCTCTTCTTTCCCATTGAAAAGATGGTTTTTAGTAGTATGATACCTATGTTTCTTAGGGAGTAGGTGCCTATACTCATCAAACACCACATTTACTAAACTTTTCGAATGATGATACTTCATCTTAGGACCACAAACTGGACATGTAAATTTACCCTTTGTTTGAAGACCTACAACAGATGGATTAATGTCAATTATACAATGGGATTATTTAAAAAACATGCATGATATCTTTAAAAAATTATATAGTATTAAAGTGCAACAGAATGCTGCATACCACAAAAATGTGTTAGTCCTTGGGCATCATGAATTGTCCATACAAGTATTCCACATAATTGAAATTTCTTCTCCCTAATTGGTTTACAGATGTCATGCATAGTGATTTTGGCTCATAACTTTAGTAGCTCGTCGATAAGAGGCTCGATATATACATTCATATATTTAACTTGGCACTTAACTAATTGTTTGAAATTACACATAATTACTACTATGATATGTATATATAAGTAAGTAAATAAACAAAAGATATTATGCAAAAAATGAAACAAACGAAAATGTTACATTTAAAAAATTAATGTAAACAAAAACCTAGAACAATCATTGTCAACATTATGTGCTCCCTCTTTATTGACATCCAAGGAGAAATGTTATTATTGATAAAAAAAAAATAGGCCACACTGAGTAAATAGACCTAATCTCACCAAATGGATTAGCATTGTAAGCTGCCAATGAAATCCTAACATTACGAGGTTCATCTTTGAAATCTGCCCATTGTTCGTCAATTTCCCTAAATGCATAACCATCTGCAGGAATTCGAAGAACACCATCTCCACTTTTGTTCTATGCATGGTAATCCATAAATTTTGCTATAATTTCACACCTGAACAATTGCTGCAAACGTGGAATTATGAGAATATGACGAAGAAAATTTCAAGGTACCTTTTTTGTTATTTGATTGGTTCAATATCTATTGATAAGACGTTGCGGGCATTCTTTTTTTGACGCATGTTGTCCATAATATATAATATGATCATTAGAACATGCATCTATAGTTTGATACTCCATTCCAATGTCTTTCATAATGGCATGCAAATCTTGATATGCGCGAGGTAAAGTATTTGACAATGGTAACAAAAATTCACCTAACAATCTACAACATAACAAATAAATAGCTAATGAAAAGAATATTAATCGTAAATATTGAATTCTTATTTTACACATTAATTAACACTATAAAAAATAGAAAAAAGTCAAAATTTATGTATATGAGATGAAACATATTACATACCTTAGGATCTGTGTCATACAAGTGTTCGATAAATTATTCATAACCTTTAATTTCACAAGCAACAATGTAGCGGAGAGAAGATTTTCTCTTTAACCTTTATAAAGTTGTTTATTTTCCTTTTCTAATAGAGGCTAATTATAAATACCATCATTGTCCCCATCCTCATCTGATTAAGCAAACAAATATTGGGTCATTTGATTTGTCCCATCATCTTCTTCCATGGGATCATTAACTTGATTTTTTCTATCATCTTCTTCCAGAGATCCTCATTTTCTTCATGTTCATCAACTTGTACAACATAATTTCTACTACTACTTGGTGCAACATTCTGCATAAAGTTAGGGGGAAACTATTACTTTATAATTACAAACAATTATCATGAAAAAATAGTGTGTATAACAAATATTCAAACTATATATATATATATAGCTAATTATCACGGGACAATATTCATTCGATCCCCCATCAATGTGCCCATATTTCCTACAATGTTTTTTAGTTGTTTCTATTAAAATTCTTATGGGAAGTGTAAAAAAACATTTTTTGCAAGGGAAAGAAACATCTACCGTCACCCTTTTCACCCTATTTACTTTTTTTCCCACCTCTAATATTTTCCATCATTCTTTCGCACAAAAATACCCTTTTTGAATCGTCGTTGTTATAGCAATATTGTCGCAACATCTCTAATTTGCTAAATATTTCTATATTGTTTTTCGTCTCAATTGCGATGAAAGTTGACCAAGTCAATGTTGACTTTGTCAAATAGTTGGGAGATTGTTTGAACATTGCAACAATAATGTTTGTATCGTCTCTCTTGTGATGAACTTTGTTTTTTTTCACTCATGCACTTGCAACGAAAGACAGAGTTCGTTGCAAGGGCGACGAACGCGGACTGGATTAAAAAAAAAGAGATAAATTCAAATCTCTATCTTCATTTTTGCGATGAAAGACTACTTTCGTTGCAAGTAGTTCATCAAATTTTTTTGAATATGTAGTAGTGTAGCATTACCACCTCTAGTCAATATCAACCTCTTTATCTTTCTCCTTCTCGTCTTCAAAACTACGATAATTATCTAAATCAATTCCTAGTAGATATATATTCAATTGTCCTTTCCCAATCATAAAAACATATTAACAACGATTCCACATTTTTTTGGTCAAAACACATTTTGAGTACGAATTAATCTCAACATCCCTCTTCTTAAGTGTGATATCATTGCAAAGTTTCTTTATGATTTCGGAAGGGGAATCCTAGGAAAATATCAAACATCAACTTCAACAAACATTGAAATGCCTCAAAGAAACACCCTATACTTTGCAATTTCATTTTCCACCAATTAAGTAATTACTAACAAAAAAATGGCTCAAAGTAATGAATAATTATCAACAATTGAAGGAAAAATTATGACAATCAATGCCACAGTTAGTAACCTTTTGCAAGATTAAGATTGTCTTAAGGTAAGACAAAATTAAATTTGTGATTAGGTGAAAAATTGTGAGGATGTGTCATTTTAGACATGTTGACCTAAGCACAACTCTTGGTGGCTTCCACCACTTTGGATACTCTTTTATATGCACTATTTTGATTTCAACCTTCACTTTTCTACAAAAATTTTGTATGGTGAACTATTTTTTGGATAAAGAGGGAAGGTTTTGTAATCATTTTGTGTAATTGTCACATTTTTATGTAAAGTATTTGGAGAAGAGAATACCATATACATATAATATTACATGTTCTATCTTATTAAATGAATCTCCACCCATGTTATCAAATTTAATTGGCTCAAATTTTCCACAACCATATATATATATAATATTAGAAGAATTTTGTTCTAAAAAATGGTCTCCTATGAAAATTGTCACATCACAATGCTATATAAACTAGGTTGATATGACATTACATGATGATAATCAAACATAATAATGAGAAGTTTAGATTCTTATGAACACAGAATGATAATGAGAAGTTTAGATTCTTATGAACACAGAATAAATAATAATAAATATTATACAAATACATTATTAATAGAATTACAAAAGATATAATAACATATAATAGTACTATTTATAGATATATTACTTAATAGATAAGTGTTTTGATTTGATACATTAATAAATTGTGAAAGTTACAATCGACTTTGTAATAATGTATTATATTAATATTAGTTTGATATATTATATTATATTAATATTATTTTTACGCCGATAGGCGTCCCCCCTATCAGAATCGATGGGTTAATTAGTCTTTTAATCAAAAATTCTAATCGTATGGCCTACAATGAAAGATG
>ML791595.1:85806-102799 GCA_009831015.1 Picea engelmannii
TATATCAACCACTTTTTACTTAATGTGGTTGTTGCTAGTGTTACTTATATACTAATGTACACCTAAATAGTAGTTAGTCATTATATAATATATAATAGTTAGGTAGTATATAATATATATCAATTTGTTTGTTAGTATATAATATATAATATACATTAGGTAGTTATTATAAATATTGATATATATTAGTTGTTATTCGTTACACTATATACTTAAAAAACATTTCTACCTACATCGAAATTATATAATTAAAAAAATCCAAGTAGGAATGGGGTGTCTCATAACACAAGCATCTCTTTTGAATTTTTAAGGATTTTGATTGGCTCATAGATTATGGCATGGAAATTGGTTTTAGGGTTTAAGGTTAACTTTTATAATCAAATCTCCTCTAATAATAATCTTCAAAATTATAGCAAGACATATCATTTATATAATTTTCTACTTTATATTTGTTTTATTGTACAAGGATACTTTAAGAATGCTAGTAAAATGAATGGTGGATAAGCTTCACACCCTAGTGATATAATGGTATCCAAATACCTGGTGTTATCTTTTGGATTCTCCTTGGAGGAAAAGTCCCAATTTCTCCAACGGAAAAACCTAAGGACATAATAGACAAGTTTCCCAGTGACATTTTGAGAACCTTGTTCCTCACTTCTGGGTTCAAAAGATGGTTTCCTACTTAAGGGGGGATTCACTATACTATATCCTAAGCCTGTCAATTAAGTATAGGTGAGTAAAAAATGATAGGATTATATCATGCACCAAGTGAAGGGGAGTTGTTGAGGACTCAACACCAAGTGAATCACTCTGATCAATTATTTAGTCTGTACCTATAACTACTAATCATTCATCCTTAGTCTTTTTCTTCGATCTAAGTTCTCTAAGCTATGCTTATATTTTTTTTCTAGTTATTCTACTCATATCTTAGATATTGGAACTACTAGTATTGCCTCAAACACTTTTTCCCTAGCATATGGATTTTCCACCATCCCAACAAGCTCACCTTTGCTAATAATGGTTTTATTGATGCTAATAATGGTGTTATTAGATATGTTACTGGGTTTGTAATTGTATCTTGTGGTACTAATGATAGATATTGAACTGAAGCAATTGAATAAATGGCTTATACTATTGATCTTGCTTAAACAATCAACTCTACATCTATTTGTGTTGGGTTAACTACTTAGTAAACTACTTCTGCCTCCACCTCTACCCATGCTACTAGTTCTGGATAAGTAATTACATCTCAATCACTAAGCTTACACCTTGACTCACTTGTTAATATTTTTCTTCAACTAGTGGATCCACTGATTCAATTTCTAGGTCAACTACCAACCTTTCAAAAAGCATTATTGACCCTTCTTCAAAGAGTTCTTCAACAATTCCAACTAAAAATAGTTTGTTGAGCAATTTATTCATTAAATCTCAAAACTTTTTCCTAAATATAAGTGATCTTAGCTTATTTTTATTCTTAGGAGGAAATGAAATAGGCATAGAGTGTTCAGGTGGAATAATGTCAACTACAATACAAGTCTTATCATCCTTTAAACGCCTAGTTCTTAAAGCCTTATGAAAAGAAAAGAAGCATATATGGAAATTTTGATTTCTCAATATTAATATGAAAATAGAAATATAAATACAACAACTTTTTTTTTCTTGAAATGAGCATACATAATTTCCTACGAGGGTAGATAAGGTATCTATTAGAAATGTGAACCTTCAATAGAAATAATAAAAAAAATGATGGAAGTATCACAATAATGTGAAACCATTTTCAATGAATGCATATCTGAGTAGGCAAGGATGATTTATTCTATAAGCATGAAACATAAGTTTAACATAACTGCTATAGAATCACCAACAACAAAACAAATAGAGGCATTATAGTAATGCTAAAATTTTGTATTATATATACAAACAATAGTAGTACAATGTTTGTTTGGAAGTTTTGCAAAGGAGAACATACTAGGAAACCTCCTCTGAGATAACGACAAGAAATAAAAAATAGGAGTTGATTTTGGGAAACCTCGTCTGAGATGATGAAAAGGAATAATAAAAAATGAAACATCCTCTTAAATGATCACAATAAATAATAAAAAGGAGTATTCCCCTATCTCCATTCTTCTCACACATAATTTAACATCATTACCCAAAATATAATCATGGTAACTCATTGAATCCCCCGAAGACAACTACAGTGCAAGGTTACTTTCTAGAGGCAATGATGCACATTGCCATATCCTTGTACCAATATGACTGGTTGATTCTACCTATTGCCCACACATTCTACAATGTGATGTGCATTCTATCTATTTTTTTTCTTTTACTATGTCGTAGGTTTTTATCAAAATGCACAACTATTTATACTAGACTTGGCTCCTTATCTCACTTCACATCATAACCAAGGGAAATCTTATCATTGGGTACATGTTGATAATAGAAGGTGTTATAATCAAATAATAGCAACATCATATGAATATCGGAAAAAGGTTAGAAACATTAAATACAAATTTAAATGTATCATGACCATCTCTAGATCTCGTCTAGGTCATTTCCCAACATCATTCACTGTCATGGATTCATTTTCCATGGATTCTTGTTGCAAGTGAAAATCATAAAATTTATAATGTTGACAGTTCAAAGTACAACAATGGAATAACAATAGAGTAACTTGTAGTAACTCATAATTCCATGAACATATGACCTTGTATCTTTTTCTCTCCATCTCTAGCCTACTTTTACCATAAATTTCATCTATAAGTTCTTCATCAACCCATAGTTCATCTTCCTACAAAGGTCAAATAACAAAATTTAAATTATAGAAGAACCAGAAAACATTAAATTGAAATAGTGATAAAAAAAAATGGAATCATTACTGTGAGCCAACTTACTAATATCAGATCCAGTATGACATCATCAGGTATATCATCGTCTTCATCTTCATAGTTGAAAAGACAAATAAGAAGGAGAGATGGGGGACTCTTTAGATTAGGAGAGGGAGGAGGAGGGGGACTCTCTAGATTGACGACATGGAGGGGAGAATCCTCTTTTATCTTGTGTTCAACAATCCAAGAGGAAGATCAGAGCCTTGTTGATGTCGCAGTTGAGGTACCAGGGCTAACTTGCACAAATAAATCGTGAATTTTGTTAGTCTAATAGGTAATCAAAACAAATAAAAAAGTCACATGTAAAAATTCAGCACAAAACAATTATTTGCAATTTTCTTCTCACATGTGATCCCGATCTTCTTTGTCTTGGGATATCTATTGCAAAAAAATCATTGACCTATCATCGTCTCCATCAACAAACCTAATATGATTTAATGTCTCCAACAAATAGGTTTTATTCAACACGTGTTACAATGTATTAACACTAGCATAGTAAACAAAACTCTAAACCCAAATAACTTCAACAAAGTCAGGATAAAGCTGACATCATGGTTTATAATGTCAATTGTTATTTAAGTGTGTTTTGCATAACATAGCAACATAACAAAAAAATAAAATTAAAAATGGGTAGTGCGTGCTAAATTACAATTGAGGGAATTATTGTTTGGAGAGTTACATTTTGCCAAAGCAGAGTACTGCCATAGTTGGGATAACATCAACGTCATGATTATAATATCAATTTGTGTCATGATTGATAACGTTGGTTGTTATTTAGGTGTACTTTAACATAACAAAATACAAATAACATATAACAATTTTAAAAAAAAATGGAAGTCCTTGTTGAATTACAGTTGAAGGAATTATTATTTGTAGAATTATAGTTTTCTCAAAGAAAATTTGCATAGTTAATATGCTTGGCATAAACATAAAAACATAAAAAAATATAAATAGATTAACAAAATTTTAAAAAGGAATCTCCTCGCTAAATCACTATTTGTAGGGTTGCAGTTTTCCTAGGGGTATTTTGCAGAGTTACAATTTTCTTAGGGGCAATTTGCAAAGTTACTATATTTGGCATAACAACGTAACAAAATATAAATAGCATGATAACATAACTGTAAAAAATTAGACATGTCAAAATTTCAAAAATGTATTAATGTTATGCATGCTAATGTCAAGGACTTAACCTCCCCAACCCCTCACATACGTAGAATAATATATTTTCCATGTAATAAAGCCCAATATTAATAAGGCCTAGTAATAAGGAAGAATAAGTCAAATGTAAGAAGACCTAATAGAAGCTTCCGCTTCTAGAAGATCTTCCTCTATAATGTTCTTTTGGTAGATAGATTTAGTATAAATAGGAGTCGAGGGCATGGGAAGTTTTTGTCTTGAGAATTATTGTAATAGAGCGCTGCTCTACTTGAGGTTGCCTCCTCGAAGAGGCAAATGAACATTGTTTCCTATCAATAAAGGTATTATTCTGGTGTTTTGGTTTAATCTATTGTGTTGTTCCATTGTTATTCTCTATAGTATTTTTTTTTCGTCTATTATAATAGATCTGGTACCTTACAAGTGGTATCAGAGCAGTTTCCTTGGCAGAAAATTGTGGGTCAATTTTTTTCAGGGTAGAGACATATTCTAGTGTCTTAAAGATACAAAGATATGTCGTTCAGTGTATAAATCCGCACTTGGGGAAGAATACATAAATGAAATACAAGTGGTACCTAAGCGCACATTATTGGCCACCCTTGTAACCCTTGTTGGTACCCCTTAGAGTGGTATCTCATCAGAGAACACATGTATATGGATCAACCTAGATATCCTAAATCCCTCCATAGATAAACCAATCGACCGCATCACTGCTATAGTGCCACTAAAAAAAACACCCAGGAAGATACTCTCTAGTATTTGGGTAGTTGGGTAGTATGGCTAAGGGCATGGTATAACCTCCTTAGTTGGTGCCCTGAGATATTGGGTCGAGTACTACTGCTGGACCCAGCACGTGTATCAGAGAGCTATAGAATAGGGAAAAACCTTGTCTTAGAAACCCTGAATACCCTTACCTTTTGCACGAAAAAAAAAATAGAACAGAAAATATCTATTGTCATGCAATTATGCCTCCTGCATTCTGAATGCGAAATTCCTACACATTTTTTCCTATTAAACATTTGGCCATTTCGTCACTGCAGTATTATTCATATCGAAGTATAAATCCACAGGAGTAAAACAAAATTGTATCATTCCAACACCATTATTTGAGACATATCCCATTGGATTCCTTTCTTCACCCTGATTGTAGTCATACTTATCATTTTTCAACAAATTTTTTTGTGGACCCGACCACTTCCCGACACCCCTATTTGCCATATATATCATTGAATTTCTCTATGTGCACTAATCGTAGTGGTACCAGTCCCCAGTAACCCCTTTCTGTGTGGTCCCACTTTTCCCCTTGTCCCATCGCCATGGCCCACACTCGCAGCCAACAATGGGAATATTGTCTCACATCTTTGGACAAAGCTCATGACCAAACTTGGATTGATTTTTCTTCCATTACTTCTAGTATTGGTAACCTCAACTCCCAACTTGCTATTATCGAATCACTTCCCACCGCCATCACTCAATTGACCGCCACCTGTCAGCAATGTTAGGACACAACGAACACTTTGACCACCTTGTTTAATCCCACCCTGGATCCTTTCTCTTCTTCCACACCTTATAACCTTGAAGTTTCTGAATCCTCCCAGTCCACCTCTTTTCCTCCCCACTACTTTTAGCGGGACCTTTTTCCCCCTCACATGGAGGTGAAAAAATTTGATGGCTCAGATTCCACAGGATGGGTCACTCAAATGGAACACTATTTATCTTTGTACAAAATTACTGACGAGTTGGAAAAAATACGATATGGTGTTCTCCATCTAGATCTGGAATGTTGGCAATGGTGGAAATGGTGAAAAAATTCTCTCCAAGGGTATGTGGCTTCGACACAATTTGTTGCAAAGCTTTATGAATGCTTTGACACTTACACCCATAATTTAGGTCGTTTGAAAAATTTGAAACAATTTGACATAGTGGAAGACTTTATAACTTCTTTTGAGTGATTGGATTTCCGAACAGAGGGCATGTTTGATGTTTTTTTCCGAGAATTCTTTATTAGTGGCCTCAATAATGAGATATGTTCCCATGTCCTCATGGCTCGCCCTCAAAGTTGGGTGGAAGCTACTAAAAGAGCTAAGGAAGCATAACATGTTGTCTCTTCTCAAATAAAAAAACCCTCCTTTCTTCCTTTCCCTAAACCAGTCACTCTCACTCCTCCTTCCACTCCACTAAAGATCCAGAAATTGACCAGGGAAGAAATGGTTGAACATCAACTGAAGGGCCTTTGCTATAATTGTGATGACAAATATTTTCCTAGGCACAAGTGTAGGGAACACAATATTTTTATGGCCATATATGAGGATGTTTCTTAAGAAGATGTCGAGGCTCCCCCTATGGCCGAGTCACCTAAACCCACTGACATGACTCCACCTTTCGACCCTCCCGAACTTGAACCAATCATTTCCCTAAATGCTCTCACTGGATTCTTTGCTCCCCAAACCCCCAAGCTAATTGGTTACATTAAACATCGGAAGGTCATCATCAATGTTGACACTGGAAGCACCCATAATTTTATTCATCATTGCATTCCCCAAGAAATTAATTGTTATATCCGAGAAGTCAATAAATTTCGAATCATGATTGCCAATGGTAGGTCCACTAAATGTGGGGGCGTTGTGAAAATGTGTGTCTCCAAATTGGTCAGTACCACATGAAATATCATATGTTTTCTATCAACATTGGTGGTTGTGACATTGTGTTGGGTGTCAAATGGATAAGCACTCTGGGTCCCATTCTCATGGATTTTAAGGAATTAACCATGCAATTCAACCAGGAGGGCCAACAATATAAGTTCCAAGGCATCACAACAGGTTCCCCTGAGATCACCAGTTCCCATCGCATGAAAAAGCTCCTAAAAAAATGTCATTCTGTCATTATTGCACAACTCCATTCCATTCATGCCACTGAGACACCTTATGTGTCACCTGACCTCCAATCCATCCTCTCCAAACATCAATCTATTTTTTCCACTCCCCAAGGACTTCCTCCTTCCCATGGTGTTCATGATTATTCCATTCCCCTCGTCCCTGACATCCTTCCTCTGAATGTTCATCCCTGACATCCTTCCTCCCAATGTTCGTCCCTATCATCATCCCTTTGCCTAGGAAAATGAAATTGAGAAAATTGTTCATGAATTGCTCGCCACAGGTGTTATCCGTCATAGTACTAGCCCCTATTCTTCTCCTGTGGTCATGTTACTTAAGAAAGAAGGCTCTTGGTGCATGTGTCTTGACTTTCACGCCCTCAACAAACTCACCATCAAAGACAAATTTCTCATTCCTGTCATTGATGATCTCTTGGATGAATTAAGTGGTGCCCAATTCTTTATTAAACTTTATCTTTGTTATGGATACCACCATATACATATGAAAGAGAAAAAAATTCCTAAGACTGCATTTCGAACTCATGAAGGCCAATATGAGTTCTTGGTCATGCCCTTTGGCTTGTGTAATGCTCCCTCTTCTTTCCAAAGCCCCATGAATCATGTCTTTCGTCCCTTTCTTTGTGATTTTTTCTTAGTTTTATTTGATGATATTCTCATCTATAGTAAAACCTGGACAACCCATCTTGCTCATGTGGATCAAGTTCTTCATCTACTCTCTCAGCACCAAATTTTCCTCAAAAAATTTAAATGTTCTTTTGGATCCTCGAAAGTCGAGTACTTGGGTCATATTTTTAGCAAGGCATGTGTCAGGGTGGATCCTAAGAAGATTAAAGCTATGCAGGATTGGCCTCGCCCCAAGGATCTCAAAAGATTGCTTGGTTTTCTTGGTCTAATAGGATATTATCGCAAGTTTGTTAATAATTATGGAAATATTGTGGTGCCTCTCACTGCTCTCCTTAAAAATAATTCTTACACTTGGACTCCCGCAACTGATCAGGTCTTTCAAGCCTTGAAGGTGGCTATGTGCACCACTCTTGTCGTGGCCCTTCCTGATTTCACAAATACCTTTGTTCTAGAATGTGATTCTTTAAGGAGGGGAATTGGAGAATTCCTTATGCAAGATGGTCGACCTCTGGCCTTTACCAACAAACAACCGTCAGAGAGACATTTGGGCCAATCAATCTATGAAAATGAAATGTTGGCTATTATGTATGCAATGGATATTTGGCACCCTTATCTATTGGGGAAACGCTTCCAAGTTAAGACAAATCATCAAAGCCTTAAGTATTTTATGGAGAAACATCATTCATCCCTGGAGCAACAAAATTAGGTGACTAAGATATTTGGATATGATTATGAGATCATTTACAATAAAGAAAAAGAAAATGTGGGTGTTGACACTATTTCAAGAAAATATGAATATGAAGGGTCCCTTTTTTCCCTCTCCTTCATTGTACAAGATTGGCTCCAACCTGTTCACTAGGAATGGCTACAAGATCCCAAAATTTCAGGTCTAATCCAACAATTGCAAGCCAATTCTCCTATTTCCCCAGGGTACTCTTGGAACAATGATGATATTCACTACAAAGGCCGTTTGTATTTAAGTAAGCAGTCACAACTTAAATCCAAGGTGCTTTCTGAGCTTCATGCTACACCCATAGCTGGGCACTCAGGGTTTACCAAAACCTATGATCGGGTCAAGCATTATTTTTTCTGGTATGGTATGAAACAAGACCTTCACACTTTTGTGGTGGAATGTGATGTTTGTCAATGCAACAAGGGAGAAATAGTCAAATCCCCTAACACACTATAATTGCTTCTGATTCCACCCTCTATTTGGAGGGATATCTCTATGGATTTTATTGTTGGATTACCTAAATCGAGAAATAAGTCAGTCATCATGGTGGTATTTGATCATGTTTCCAAGTATGCTCATTTTTGTTCTCCTCAACACCCATTCACCGCCTCCACTGTGGATCAACTTTTCATGGATCATGTCTTCAAGCTTCATGGCATGCCTCATTCTATTGTTTTTGTTCGAGATCCCACTTTCACAAACAATTTTTGGCAAGAACTGTTCAGGATACAGGGCACCCAATTGCATCTCAACACCCCCTATCATCCCTAGACTGATGGTCAAAATGAAGTTGTCAACAAGTGATTAGAAACATATTTAAGGTGTTTTCATCTGAAAGGAAAAATTAGTGGGAAGAATGGTTACCACTAGTTGAATGGTGGTACAACACTTCTTACTATACATCTACTCGCATGAATCCTTTTGAAGAAGTATATGGACAAAATCCACCTTCATTTCTATCATACATGTCAGGTGTCTCGAAGGTCTAGGCAATTGATCAAACTCTTACAATTTGAGAGGCTATTATTCGTACCCTCAAAAAGAATTTGTTCATGGCTCAGAATCGCATGAAGAAACAAGAAGATCAAGGTCACTTTGAACGTCAATTTGTTGAAGGAGACCAGGTTTTTATTTGACTGCAACCTTATAAGAAAACTTCACTCAAGGTCGACCATTGTCAAAAATTGGCACCAAAATTTTATTGTCCTTATATAGTTCTCAAGCACGTGGGATAGCTTGCCTATCAATTATCTTTTCCTAATCATTCTAATCTCCATCTTATTTTTCATGTCTCCTTCTTAAAGAAGCTGATTGGAACTAATTGCCAAACTCAAACCAGTCGTCCTGAGTTGGATGAAGAAGGCTCCATTTGGTTGCAGTGAGAAGAAGTTTTGGACCAACGTGAGCGTCGTCTTCGTTAGCACACCATCAAGGAAGTGTTAGTCCAGTGGAAATATACAACTCCAACAGATGCCACATGGGAGACAACTACCATTCTACAAACATTTCCTCATCTCAAGACTTGAAGACAAGGTTGTTTTTAAGGTGGAGGGCATGTTAGGGACCTAACCTCCCTAACCCCTCATGTAGGTAGAATAATATATTTTCCATGTAATAAAGGCCAATATTAGTAAGGCCTAGTAATAAGGAAGAATAAGTCAAATTTAAGAAGACCTAATAGAAGCTTCTGCTTCTAGAATATCTTTCTCTAGAATGTTATTTTGGTAGATAGATTTAGTATAAATAGGAGTCGAGGGCATGATAATATTTTGTCTTGAGAATTATTGTAATAGAGCACTGCTTTGTTGGAGGTTTCCCCCTAGAAGAGGCAAGTGAACATTGTTTCCTATCAATAAAGGTATTATTTTGGTTTTGTGGTTTTATCTATTGTGTTGTTCCGATGTTATTCTCTGTAGTATTATTGCTTTCAGCTATTATAATAGATCTGGTACCTTACAACTAAATCCTAACATAACTATTTGTAGTTTATAGATTTACAATGCTCACATAGACGAATTAAAATGTATTAATGCCAACATAGTGAGCATATAACATTATGCCTACATAACGAGATAACTTTATTCCTACATAACACCAACATAATGAGCATAATTAGAATCAATATTTATAAAGATGACATAGTTTGCATAAAGATACAGTCTAGATTTATGACATGAAAAAATAAATGGGGGATCCTCACTAAATTATAGTTTGTAAATGAATCTCTTGTAGAGGGGTTGTTAGAACAATCTGTAGAGGGGGTAATCGACTTAGGAATGCTGAAAAGTTGGAAGACACTTTTTTTTCTTTTTTTCTTTTTCTTTCATACCTTTGTCTTGGCTATGACATCATGAGGAGAAAGACACCACTTTCCCCCTCCCCTCCACAACCTACATGCAAAACATTGTGAGTAGAAGAAAAGAAAAGTAGAAACTCCACAAAATGGAAATAAATTTTAACATATTATTTTTTCACCTTCGATGAAGACCCACCATCTACATTCAAATAATTCACATGGGACCCCAAAGCTTCATTATCCACATACAATTTTCGCAATTTCCATAAGTGTCATTTATCCAATTTCCACATTTCATTTTCAATTTTTCCCCTGTAATTCAAGGTCAAACTCTCCAATAGATAAGAGGGTTCAATGCACAAACATATACAATATTTCTTCACCACATGATTATTCATCTATTTTTTATTTCGATCATATTTTTCCTCGATAATGAAAAGAGAATAGAGTACTCCCTTAGAGTTCATACAATCTTTGGTAGTTTTTCAAGCCCCCTTCCCCTCAACTTGTTGGGTAGGGGTCGCTTTATATGGTGTAGGTGTCCACAATGCTCATTAAAATTTGATCTCTCATTGGTGTGGTAGAAACCATTGCATGGATGTCAGAGGTAGTGGTGGAGGGATTCAAGAAAGGCCTATGCAACATAAAAACACTGCCATCATGTACAAACTCAATCTCTATAGTGGTCTACCATGAAGTGAAATATACCTACCAAAAATAGGTGTAACAATACATATAATAACACTATATAAAACATCACATATAACATGGATTCCCATATCATGCTAACATTGACAAAGAATATATTTGGTGTATATCTAGTTATAACGTTGGTGTGATGTAAATAACATGCATTATATAAAAAGGAAAGTATAATGTCGGTGTAATGACATAACTTCAATATTCAAATCTCTCTTTCTATAAGCAAAAAATAACTATTTCCAATATCTAGAAAAACTAACTATTATGAATTTAAAGAATTCCAAAAAAACTTATCAAGCCAACGCATGGTAGAACAAGAGCCAAGGTTGTCAACGAGACCATAATTCAAATTGATCACAGAAGGAAGAGGTTTCCAATAGGACCAAAGTTGAACTCGGTTGCAGAAAAGGCTGGCAAGGTTAGATCCAAAGATGAACTTGGTTGCAAAAAGGGAAAACTCTTTCCATGAAATTAAAAAATAATTCTCATCGAAGCTAAACTTGTTCATAGAGAAGGGAAAATAATGTCCATGAAATATCATGACAGTTCTTATGGAGCTGGAGAAGGATAAATCTAGTCCTTGATGAGACTAGATATGGAGATGAACTTGGTTGGAAATGAGGGAAAATGGTGCCAACAAAACATCACAACAATCCTTGGTGGAGCCAAACTCGATCGTAGAGAAGGGGAAATGATGCCAACGAAACAACATGCCAATCCTCAGTGGAGCGTAACATGGTCACCGAGAAGGGAAAACAATGCCCATGAAACAAAAAAACATCACAATCCTTGGTGGAGGCAAACTTGGTCTAAGAGAAGAGAAAACATTTCCCATGAAATAGTGTTGCGATCCTTGGTGGAGGAAATTTTGTCACAAAGACATCATGTAAGACCCGAGGTGCCAAGCCTAGGCATGTGCATTTCCACCACAGATGAAAACAAAGATTACCAATTAGGAAGGACACTTGATGCACTTGAAGAAATGAAGTCTTCATATAAGGGACAAGTTGGGGTTCCTTGGGCATGCAATGCACCCAGGGGTGACTCCACCCAAAGATAGTTTACGACAGAAGTTAGGCGAGTTGGATTGACGAAGGATATGGGAATAGGACAGGGTGAATCACCAAAAAATAAACGACTAAGGCATGAGAAGAGAACTCTTAGGTGATTCGCCTGACTAACCTAAGGGATGTGTGCACCTAAATGATGAGTCAAATGGAATGGAAGGTGGCATCAGTTGAAGGGTTCATCGAACATGTCCAAGGCGCTATGCAACACAAGTAAACCATGAATACAGTTGAACAAACAGTTGTGGGAAATTCTTGGGGTCCCAACGAATGAACGAGTTGGCTAAGAGAAAGGAGGGTACACTTAGATGAGTTGGCCCAACTCGCCAAAGAGGTGCACACACCTAATGATGGTTGATCAGAACATTAAGTGGATAAAATGTCATGAAATGAAGGTCAAATCAACAAAAGACAAGGAGACACATTGATTCATGAGTTGGGCGCCTATATATGCATGAGGGTGAGACCAAAACAAAAGGGAGATTGGAATGGAACAATCATACTTCACAACCACGAGAATTGAGGTGTCTGAGGTAGGATCTTGGTAGAGAGGGTAAGCTCCTCCCAAGGGGCCAAGTCGACCTTGGTGGGTGACTTGTGTTGCCTTATGGAGTCTGCAAATGAAGACAACAAAATAGGGAAATTTTTCTTGAGACAAGGTAGTCGTTGGAAGAGTTGGGTTTAGTGGTGAGTTTTGGTGTTCCAGTCATGAAGTGACGAAGAGTTTTGCAACCAAGAGGGGAGTTGAACAAACGAATGCATGGGAAACGTGAATCGTGTGCTTGAAGCATGAAGGTGAAGTATGAAGTGATTCGTCAAGTGTTTCGGTCAATGGCATGAAGGGATTTTGCAAGGTGACATGACAGAGGTTCGTCTTTTGTATTTCTCCCGAGGTATTGTTGGATAAACTGAGCATAAGTTGTTGGATTAATGAGAGGGGGGGTGAATCAGTAATAGAGCAATTTTATCATTTTTAACCATAAAATGCAAGTGTTAGATCAATGTAGCATTATCATCCAATATTTGCAGAGTAAATAAACAATGAACAAATGAGAAATCACACACATACAAAGTACACCAGTGTTTTTACGTGGAAACCCAAAGGGGGAGAAAACCACATAATGTTTTTTCTTATATGTCTTTAAGAATTACATTCATTGGAAGCACCAACTTCCTTTGTTTTCCAGCTGCAAATGGAAGGAGGCTCCAACCCCCTAGTTTTTTAGGCTACAACCTTAATGAATCTCCAACTCCCCAATTCTTTGGCTACAACAAGATGGAGGCTACAACCCCCTATATTCTCCAGCTACAACCAGAAGGTGACTACAACCACCTGTCCTTGACTCGTCCAACCGCCCTGAAATAAAAGTAGAATGATGGAACCACTGTCACACTCTCACTATGAGATATACTGTTGTAAACCTGTACCAATCAACCTGTAATCAACCTATACCATAAGCAAGTGCATCAACCATGCACCAACCTGTACCAAACAACATGTAATCAGCCTCTACCATAAACAAGTGCATCAACCATGCACCAACCTGTACTTCAACCTGCACCATCAACGAGTGCATCAAACATGCACCAAATATGTACCAATCATGCATCAAATACACATAAACTATGACTCATGAATATGTACCAACATCATCAACTATACACCTCATGTATGTGCCAACTCATCAACTACTTGTCTCAACCATGTACCCAACATGTACCTCAAACATAAGACCTCATCAATATAATCATCCAAATCTGATTTGTAACTCTATAACAGACCTGGTGTATAGGACCACATACCTGCAAACCTTCCTTAACAAGAGACTAGCATTTTCATCAAATTTTGTTTTAGTCTCACATGACTAGTTTTGGATTAGTCAACAACCCTAACTTGTAATAATCATAACTATGTACATGTAATGAATAAAGATATGAAAATATTACACAATGTTGTTCAATGTCTTTTATGCAATTCCTCCAAATTTCACTGCTTTGAACCTCTCAGAAAAGGATTTATAGCAAAAATGGCATACCTTGTTGAATTATGGCTTATTCTAGAGAGCGAACTTGTAGAGCATGCCCGAAACGGAATATTTGTTGTATGGATCTGAAAATAGTTCACAGAATACTAAATACTATACTCTAACAAATACATTTGGTCTTACTGAATTTGGATGTGTTATGAAGAAGTTATGACGTTTTTACCTGAAACACTTGTTTTAGACTAGTTTCAGGGCTAGCCACAAACCTTGTTTTCCACGGAGTGTAACTCCAAAAATACAACAACCCACAAGATGAATTTTTTATCATAGCTACTTGGATATGTTTCCTCAACGACCTCCCAATTTCACGGACTGAATCATTCTAGAAAAAAAAAGTTATTGCGAAAATGGTGATATGACCTGTAAATAACATACCTTAGAAAACATCATCAAAAGAATTTATCCTCCCTTGAATTTTGGCCTTCTTTACTTCACCTTCCCTCTGAAATTCGTCTTAGATATCCTTTGGTTACCTCAGTCACTTGTAGATATTCAATATGTTCAAGTTTTATTAAAATGAGAGACCCTTGCCTCTTATTTATACTTTTATGTAGCTTCCTCAAGGGGTTACCTTCTAACCATCTTAAACCACTTTCCTTATTTTAGGGCTAACTCACTTCTAACCACTTGTCCACTTAGTAATTTCTCCATTAACTTTATTATTTAAATAAAAAAATAATTATCCACTTTGACTTATAGTACACTCGTCACTTCACTTTATTATTTACCTTCTAAAATCTCTTAAACCACTTTCCTTATTTTAGGGCTAACCCACTTCTAACCACGTGTCCACTAAGTAATTTATCCATTAACTTAATTATTTAAATAATTTATTGTGTATCCACTTTGAATTATAGTATACTCATCACTTCACTTTATTATATAAATAATTTCTTCTTTGCAATCACTTTGACTACTTTGACCTTTTGGGGCTTCTAGATGACTCATGAGGGTTCTCCAACTTCACATGGCCATAACTCTCTAACTGTGAGGAGTTATGTGATGTTCTACATACCACCGGAAATGACATGACATGTACTATCCATCTAGAATAGTCTTACCTTCAAATATATTAAAACTCATACCATTATACATTAAACAAACTTGGGTCCATTACCCAAACCTTTGTGCTACTGGAATTCGCTACTGGACTTTCTACAAGGGTTGACATCAATGACAACCAACCCAAATAATCAACATAAGCTCCTTTTAAAAACATATTTGGTGTGGCACGAGTTGCAGACTCGGCACACTGTTGACTTTGTAATAAAAAATGGGTATTAGGCCGATTTGGTCTCCCATCTTACTTGCACATTCGTTTAATTATGTCTTAATGCATTCTTCTTATTGTTGCATGTTCTAACTATGAATGTGATCATAAGACTGTTAAATGGTGAAAGTTTCTAAGTGTTAGGCGTAGTCTGGGCCAAGTAAACTGGTGTGGCCTTGCCTCCAAGTTGAAAACTTGTGGTGTTGCATGTTGTTGGAGATGGTGGATGTTTCTGCCATTCGCCCGAGCTCTCTACCGGCGTGACAGTTGGTATCAGAGCATGTAACAGATCGTACATCAAAGAAGATTATGTAGAGTTGATTTGGTGGATGGTTTGGTGAGATCTTCACCACTGTCATCATCATGACAATTGGTATTACAATGAGATTGTACATTAGAGCAGGCTGTGTAGAGTTAATTTGGTGGGCGGTTTGGCAAGCTCTTCACCACTATCATTGTCATGACAGTTGGTATCAGAGCACAGATTGGGTCACATGGAAGTTGGTTGAGCATGTTTTCACTATGAAACCTTTGTGTCATGCATCATCGGGAACAACAATTGAGTCAGTTGGGTTATGGACAACATTCCCAACCTTTGGCCAAGGTGACTCTTTGCAAAGTTACACAAGTTGGTTAACAACAGTGCGACTCAACAGTTGGGCGATGTGTGCATGGTGTCCTGATGTGGAAGCAATCAATGCACGGAGATGACAAGGTAGTGAAGATGGGTTCGGTTGGTTGCATGGAGAAGTAGACTTAGATGGAGTTTTCCATATTGTAGAGTTGAGTTGGAGACTTAATGCAAATTGTTTGGTTGTACCTTACCGAGACGTGTTTATGTTGGGCTTCACTATATATGGTTGTTGGATCATGTTGTTGCATACCATGGGTTGCGACGACAGATTGATGTGGCAAGCTCTGTCATGGAGATCGGTGCCTTGGTGATGAAGAAAACCAAGGTACAGATAGGGAGTTCGGTGGGAATGTGGTGACTTGGACGCATCATTTGTTTTTACTTAGTAGAAAATTGACGGGGAAGCACTGCTCCTGAGCCATAGCAAGGAGGTGCATTTCATAATCATACTTGGTAGTTTGGGGTGAGTTATAGACCTATGAGATATGATGAATTGAACCATGGGGTTGTCGGAGATGTCGTGAATGAGCATGATCATTTCAATTTCTTTGCAGAATATGAGTTGTTGCGATGGGTTCTTTGGAGGGAGATGGAGAGATTTGGTTGAAGACAAGTACAACATATTTCCACCCCAAACTTGGGGGAGTTCCAAGTGTTGCAAGCTTCATGAGAGTCACAGAACAATT
>ML791595.1:131282-220576 GCA_009831015.1 Picea engelmannii
AGTACTTATTTTCTAACATTTATTGATGATTTCTCAAGAAAGACATGGATTTATTTTCTAAAGCATAAATCTAACGCATTGGGTTGTTTTCAACAGTTTAAATCACTTGTGGAGAAGCAAAGTGGATACTACATCAAGTGTCTAAGAACTGGCAGAGGAGGAGAATAAATTTCAAGAGAATTTCAAAACTTTTGTAAATTTCATGGCATCTACAAGCAATTTACCGTGTGATATACACCACAACATGGGAAATAAGATGCCTTCAAACCCAAATATACCATTCCAACTGCTTGGAAGCCTTCTCCTATTCCTAGTTCCTATATATTGGAGCATGTTGAAGAGGTGTCATTGGTGGAGATTACATTGCTAGATGTAACCCATCTACATTGAATATATGAAAAATATGCAATTATTATCATATTTAATGGCTATTGGCCTGCTACATTGAATTTGTACCTTGCATCCAGACTTAACTTGGACAAAGAATGTGATATCTCTCTTTGTTCCAAAGGTTTTTTAATTGTTCATTTCTACAATCATGTTGATTATCAAAAAGGGTTTGAGGAGGGTCCCTAATTATGGGAAAGCACAAGGACTTTTTATAACCCCTTGGTTCCCAAATTTTGATCCTAACTATATGTTAGTTACTAGAATTCCAGTTTTGTTTTGCCTCCCCAATTCCCCATTACCTATTCGATATTTATCAATTTTTGAGGATACTGGTAATACTTTGGGAACTTAAATAAAATCATATCTTGAGAGAGCTACAACAGAATTGTGCACATATGGTCATATTTTTGTCGAGAGAGACCTTAGTAAGGGTCTTTTAAACTAAATAATTCTCAAACGGGAAAATTTTAACGTACTCATGTCATGGAGTATGAGAACACAAAATTTAGGTGTTGGGTATGTCACCTTCTAGGACATTTAAAAACTACTTGTTTACATGTTTGAGATCATCCTCCAAGGAAAAAATGTACCAAATCAAAATCGAAGAGTTGGAGTTTTCTATAAAAACCGATTTGACGATGATGATAATGAGGAAAATTGGTAACTGCAAGTGTTTATTAGGTAATCTACTCCCTCAAAAGACAGAGTTGAAAATATGGATACTAGGATTTCCTCCTTAAGGGAGGTATTTGTACTTGAATATCCTGTAGATGGAACACAAAAACTTCATGAAAATAATACTTTTGATTCAAATAAGGAATTGGTTCCCTCTATGAATCCTGATCTCCTTGTTATAAAATTAATTATGCATCACATAAGAAATAAAATTAAATATATTAACTTCAGTAATTTTATCAATGGTCAAGTCATTGATTACATTGACATCAATTTTCTTTTATTTGGCTAGTAGGTAATTTCCTAACCTAACTTCCTATCATAATTAAATATCAAAACCACTTATGTAATGGGCCTTTATTACATTCCATTACATTAGGTATATAAAATATTTATACTCCAACACCCCCTCTTAACACCATAGTTCTAACTATTTAAATCTTGACTAAGAGCATAAAAGAAAAATGTTTTCTTAAGTAAATTTTTTCCTTTATAGATATAGAATTTTGTAGGTATTAGTCCATCATGTTGTCTCGTCATCCTCATAAGGATAGAGTTCTCAAATTATTAAATATTCTAAATTCCAAAATTATTGAATTCCTTGAATTACCAAACTCTTTAATTATCATATTTTCCCAAATTCCCAAACTCCTAAATTCTCGAATTCCCTGAACAACAATCAATGTTGAGTAAAAACTTATTTGATTACTTCTTGTATGGAAGTTTCGACCACTCAAAATGAGTAGTCTCCCTTTTCTCCATTGTCACATTTCTCAAATTCATATTCAAGCTTGGATGATTCTTCAATTAAGAATTTTTTTTGTTCCCAAGGCTATATTCTATTTTGCTTCATCTTTAACCTTCCCTTGTAAAAGATCATTGCATTGAATTTACAATATCACACTATATGACCTGTTTTTCTGCAATATTAACAAGAGATTTTCATTAACTACATGTTTCCCGGATTTTCTACATATTTTATTTTTAGTAAGTAATGCATTTTATGGATGAAGATCACCTTTTGAATATTCTTCATTTAGGCCTTCATTTAACTCTTATCTTTGGTTAAAAAAGATGATATCAATAAGGGGGTTCACTTAGTGAGCTTATGGCATGCTGCAGGTGTTTGTGAGTTATTAATGAGTACCCCTAATTTCATTTCTACCTCCCAAAATTTAATGTTAATACCTATTCTAAATACATGTTTCCAAATAAAATAACTATATAATTTCACCAAATATTGTTTTTTTCAACATTTTTTATACTCCTTATTATTTCTATCCCTATTATGTTGATCCCAATAATTTACATGTGTATCTAACAAATTTTGTTTTATGTTGATCCCAATAATTTACATGTGTATCTAACATCTACTTTACAAATTTGGTTTTGTTTATCATATGCTACTTGAGCTTCCAATTAGAAGGATCAAACATATTCATTAGGAATCAAAAGATTGTTTCATGTTTATATCCCTCTATTATGAAATACATGATCATTTCCACTATCTGTTTAGAGAATTTCATGGTTCATTGAGAATTTATACAAAGTAAAATGATGAGAAATATGTCACACTACTCCTTTGTGAGATTTTTAATATGATCTAATATATTGAATTGCATTTTATCTATTATTAAACTGTAATATGCCAATGTGTTGTGATATTGGTTTGCGAGTGAATCCCTTATCGATATCATATCATCTAAATATTGTGAAGACAATTGACTTAGTGTAAAAATAATATTGTTATAAGTTGAATATAAACTATTTGACAACATAGATTTTACATCCTCTTCTACTTTTTAACCCACCTTAATTAAATTTTTTATAAGAATTTACATCCTAGATTTCCTTTAAATATTTGTCTATCTAGAACAATATGATGTATTAATTTTGAATCTAAAGGAGGAAGACAATGCTTGACTTGATATTGCTATCTTTGTTTTATCACTCAATGAATTTATTATGCTATATAGGTTTTAATTTGATTCCCCGTAAATATTTACTTATTAAATGTATTTGAATCTTCAACTTTTATATATGAATTTTATTTCCATTTAATTTTTTTTTGAAATAAAAATCATTGTGATGAAACACCAATATTGTTGGTTTAATGTTTGAAATTCTGATAGAAATTTTCACAATAGTACCCGTGAATGCTCCATCTCTCTGTTGTCTTTCTTTACTTTTTCTGTTTATCACAAGTATACTTTGTCTTACTCTGTTGTCTTTCTTTTAGAGATATTGATTGGCTTAATGCATTTTAATGCATATGAAAACTCAAATCCCTTTTTATTTGATATGGTGGGTGACTCAATGTATATGAAAATTGACTTCCTTTTCTATTTGATAAGGTGGATGACTCAATATATATGATGAATCCTTTGATATCCTCTAACAAGAACATGCTCAAGGTTTGTTTCTTTCTCTTTTGCTATCTTGCAAGGCAATGTGCTCCAATATCTTTGATTTTCTAGTTTTTGGTTTTGCTCTGATAACATGTTATAAATAATTTTATTAATAGATTCATTGACTACATAATATTTATTATAATTAAATAGTAAAGTTACTTATATAATGTTTCTTTACTACACTACATTATATTAAGTATATTAAAGTGTTATATTTCAATACTCTTATCATTAGTAAAAATGTGATTTTCATTTTATAATGAAATAAAAATTGTGTAACAAACCATTATTTGGTGTAATATTAAAAAAACTCTCTTACTTCAAGAATGACTCTCATGGAAAATGTTATATCTACTTTTTCCTAATTGACCAATGCTAGTTGAATGTCTATCATCTAAAAGGTGTTGAAAAATGGAGAATGTGGGATTGCTAACAATGCCTCCATATTAGTTAAATAAAACCTACAAAAATCCATTTTAAACATGGATCTATCATTGAGAGAGATCACATTTCTTAATATGTACATTTTCTTTTTATTATTTAATTTCATGTTATTATTTATTCCTTCATAATAAATGATAAAAAAAAATTATCTTAAAAAATTTGATTCCTCTTGATCCTTGATAAATCTGAATTTAAAATTGATATATAATAGTTTTATTTTTTATATGTTATATACAAATGTATATATTTAGTTTGTTGTCTAGGTGACAACATCTACTCCACTCCATAATGTGCTATAAAAAACTTCACTACTATTAACACAATGAAGAAAATCCATTTATAACAAACTTTTTTATTTATATTTCTACACAAAAATAAAACCCATATATGTTATTTATTGAGTGTGTATATAACTAGCACAGCCATTAATTGGAGGCTGGTGAACGCCGAAAGAGTTACGACCCATATAAAAACTCTAGCGTTAAAAAAAAATTCAGTCAGATAATCAAATTCTAACTGAGCCAGATAATGAAACTCTCAAGAATTCTAAAAGTTAATCATTTAAATTTGGCAATCATATGATGTTAAGTAATTTCTTAATATGATTAGGTAAATGTTAAAAAGTAAACAAGTTAACGAATGCATTTATAAATGCAAATAAGTTATCAACAATAAATCTGACCCATTGATTTTGGAGGACGACTAAGAATATACCAACATCTTCAATGCATAACCATCAGATGAGAATTTAAGATTAAAAGATCATTAATTGTGCCCATCTCCAATAGATATACACCTTTCGGCATGATGAATACACAATACTTAAAGACACACAAATAGCTTGGATGTAATACACTTTCAAATCCCTACTTTAATTTAAAATTACGTGTACAAGTCACGTTTTTGGGTGATGGCAATGCATTCCTAGAAATTGAGTTGGCAAAAAAATTCCCCAACTTTGTGCATGTGCCTTCTAATCGCATTAGAGTTACAAAATAATTCATAAAAATATTAAGTAAAAAGTTTACATATAAGATGTGAGACAACTACTTGTGTGTTTATAAAACTTGCCTTAATAAGTTTGTATCGACCACCTTAGAGTTCTACCCAATCCCCACAATTTATACATCCGAATTATTATAATTTATATGACACAGCTGGATAATATTCATCCCACATATGCATGTTCATATCTTTTAGTGTAATGTAGTGTTTTATTTAATTTAGTTTATATATTAATGTTCATTAAAATTTAAAATTGGTTCATATGATACAATGTAAAGAAGACAAAGGGATCTTTATCATCCCATATATGCATGTTCATATCTTTTAGTGTAGTGTTTTATTTAATTTAGTTTATACAGTAATGTTCATTAAAATTTAAAATTGGTTTATATGATACAATGTAAAGAAGACAAAGGGATCTTTACGAAGAAGGATAAACCAATACAAAATCTCATGATTCAAATAGAGTTTGTTTTCTTAGAGAGACACTTTTAACATTTAAGGTTGAAAATAATTGTGTGATTGTCACAGGTCAAGAGATTCATTGGACTTGCATAACTTTAGAGGTCTACTATGTGAGTTTGTAAGTTGGCCATGGGACCTCTTCCTATTGATATAAGAGAACTCAGAGAAGGAAGTGATTAACCTATTGTTTTCCCCACTAGGGGACTTGCCTCCATAAATTTGATGGTGGAGGTTGAATGTCTCACAAAGGAAGAGGGCTAAGCATCCATGGTCCTCATAATTCATAAAAGTTTGGAGAGGACCAAGTGAATCCTTGAAGAGACACTAAAATCATCCTTTGATCTCATAGAAGGGGGAGCATATGAAATCAAAGTGGCCCTCAGTCTTAGGTTCTAAGGTGCAAATATGGAAAACACAATGCTCCAGAGAAATAAAGTGGTCTATAATGATGTGGTGATGGTGGGAGAAAACTCTGAGATAAGCAAGAGGAACCCTCAAGCTATAAATCCACTAGACTTTGGCGTTTCTGCGGAGTTGAATGAACCCTTGAATAATATGGAGATATATATATTTGTAGTGTTGAAGCTTCGAAGACAACAACTCTATAAGCTCATACCATGTGGATGGAGATAGGATTTGTAGATCTCTAAATGGATTCCTTTGTTTATCTCTCCCTTAGAGAGATTAGGTACATCCAAATAACTGATAAGTGGGAATGGTGTCTTAATATGAAGGATAAATAACTGAAGCAACAAGGAGGTTATTGCATAACATGAAGAATCAACCCCATGCCTTGCCAACTCCATAGAAGAAGTAAGAGAAAGATAAGGATACCTAAGATGAAAACTATGGGAGTTGTACATCCCTTTGAGTCTGTGTATCATTCTCACCACATGGAATATCACTAAAGCCATGAGTGGTGCTTTGTCGGATTATGCATGTATGATGTCATGTGAGACTAACCTCTTGGTATGAAGATGTTTGGATAACATTGTGATAAACACACTCTCTAATTGGATTTAGAGCACTTCACAAAGGTATGGTCCCAAAATATCACAAACATACAAGAGGGTAGGTGTTACCAATGTGTGAAAGAGGCAAATACTCATTTAAATGTCCTAGAATTGAAGCTGAAAACACTATTTTTCAAATGTAGTAAGAGCAACATACCCCTTACTTTGTCTAGTCTTTGTTATTGGAGTCAAATCAAAACATGGTCCACAAAATAGGATCTCCATATATATATATATATATATATATATATATGAAGAGACAACCTCAATCCTCTTTCCTTTAGAAATCAAGACAACCTCACTATCCTCCCTTTTATGTATGCTAAAAGTCATGATGTTTGTTTTTCCCAAATTGTCGTGAATCTTATGAGTGTCACGAAAGGAGGCTAAGATGTCTAGTTGTATCTAGAGACCCTTTATTGAGTGATGTTACCACCTAAAGTATAACCCTTGTGAAAATTCCTAACATATGTGCTAATTGGGGAAACAAAATGGGAAGTGCACCACTATAACCTCAATACACTTTCTCCGTCACATTAGACCAACTCTTAGAATCCACAGGTGGCATCCCTATTTGAATAAGTAAAACTATTCAAGTGAATTAAGGCCTTGCAAGCCTACAATTTACTTTAATGAATCTATAATATATGTAACATATATGTAACAAGGCCATGCACAAGGATTTCAATGAGTGATTAGATGCTTTAAAGATAAACAACTAGGAACAATAGCATAAATCACAAGTATATCCACTTGAAACACAAGGTGAGGAGATAGTGGATGTGTGTGCCAAATATGATATGTAAAATGAATAACATTAGACACTTTGGATTTGCATTTATATCTATTACTCAACCTATGAAAATTCAAAGAGGTTAGAACCATTTTTAACCCTTTTTAGGGCATAAAGGGTGAAGAAAATTAGCTTGAATCAATGGTGCAATGTGTGCTTGTGATTACCAATTGATCACATGATACAAGAGGACAATCTTATGGTTGAACTTGAACTTATGATTCCTTTTATGAATAAAAGTGAAGAAATTTCAGATTTAGAGTATGACAATACCATCCAAGAGTGAGATTTTACACTAAAAAAAAAAAGTCTTGTATGTTTCCTCTTGGGAAATGAATATACCATAAATAAAAAATAAAAACCCAAAATTGTTACAATCAATATCTAAAGATACGTAATCATTAACTAAGAAAGAACTTGTAAAATAGAAGGTGAACCCCCTAGGGTTTTCAAGTTAGAACATGGAATTCACCAAATAAACCTCTAAGGTAGATGATAAACAATTATAAGCATCTTAAAGATAAAATTCACACACACACACATATAAACTTGTATAAATGATCTATAAATGAAGGGAAAGCTATGTATGAGTAAAAATACACCTTGAAGAACCAAACCCTAACCTTAGGGTTTAACCAAATCTGATTTCCAGATTTGAGAAATGCCTTAAATCAACCCACCAAATGTTAGATAATACCTTGAAGCTCCTCTCTATAGGGTTGTTTTTCCTTCTTAGGGTTATATATCAACAATTAAACATAAACCATTGAATAAATTTGTCTAGGAAATAAAATGAACCCTTAACTTTATACTAGATACCTAAACAAATTTAAATAAAGATATTTATTTGATTTTTCATTATTAGATTTCCTTTTAAACAAATAAAAATAAAATATTTTGAGATTTAAGGGTTTTTTTTGTTGGTTGTTAGAAAACTATTTCTTTTTCTCCAATTAGGGCTTATGGGGTCAATAAGTATGTTAGATTTGGTCACTTCTATATTGAAAATTAGGGTAGAGATTAGAACCCTAAAGGTAATTTAATCCTTTACCTTAATCAAAATAAGATATGAGGACCAAGGCCATACAAGAAGAGATTACATTGAAAGGGAAAAATGTTCACCAACAAGATCAATTATGGCTTGAATAAAATACCTAAAACCCTTGCCAAGGAACCAAAGGAAAGACAAGAGATATAAACCCTAGACATCTTTCTCCCAATTGAATAATTAATCCTTAAGTGGATGGATCTTGATAGCTAGTAGAAGTAAAAAATAACCATAACAAATCTTTAATGCTCCAAGAAAATAATCAAGAAAGAGAGAGTTCCAAGAATTAACACCAAAACCTCCAATAGATATATCTTCAATAAATTGTGTTCTCAAATGTCCAACAACAACAACAAATTGGAGTGATAGGATAGCCTTTATTTATAGATTATTCTTCTACATTCCTTCGTATTTTCTATCTCCCTAATATTAGCCTAGTATACTCACAAAAAATGACTTGTCATCCACATAAATAAGGAGCCTAAGTAATAAACAAGTAATACATGCCACATGTACAATAAAATCCTCATGAGAAGGGGACATCCCACTAAAAGAGGGATTGAATTTGTGTATATTCTCAAACTTCCATTGAAGAAGTTTATTCCAATCCTTAAAACATGTTGTAGAAGGCTTCCAAGTGAATGAGTAAGAAAGACATTAAAAGGGGGAGGATTGCTTAAATAATGGCCATTGTTATATACAGAAAAAAGGATTAAAGTGTTTAGTAACTCTAATAGTTCCTCAACTCAAGCCATTTTAAATACAGAATTAGACCTCATTGGATTTATAACTCCAAGGTGGCTTTACAATGCAATCAAGTTTACATAAAAGCACAAGTAAATTTACAAATATACCTTAGAAAATGTGTCATCGATACTTTGAGCAGTGATTTGTGTGTGTTATCCATGAGCACGAAGTTACCAGATGACTAGAGGGAGTCGTGATATAGTGGGAAACTATGCATTAATTATGGCTCCAAAAATGGGCGTCATTCCATCATTTCCCTGAAAAGATTTACCTAAAATATGTATTTAGAAGGAAATGTATTCATAGATTTATCAATCAAACTACAAAGAGGCATCAATCAAATTACATAGAGAGTTCCCAGAGAGTGACAAAAGAGACACCCCGCTGACATACTTCAACAACGTATCTTATAAGGTGGCTTCTTAAAGTGAGAAACTTTGATGCTAGGTGGTCTGTCCACCGAATAGGTGTTCAATAAGGAGATATGGGAAAAGGAGTAGGTTAATTCAAGAGCAAATAGATCCACATTTTAGGTAAAAATGGGCTTGAATCTGGTTAGATTTTCAGGGGTAGTATGAGTTTTGCATGGATCAAAGTTCCATGCATTTCAAAACCTTACTCTAGGGGTTTTGCCCCATTTTAAACCAACCCAGATGCTCAAAAAATCAATCAGAATTTTGAATTGATTGAAAATTTAAAATAAGGTCACCTAAAAACTGCAGAAAAAGTAACTCAACAGAAAATGTTTCTCCCAAGTTAACCCACTCCTATGGAAAAATCGCCGACCAAAATGTTGGAAACGGTGACAATGAATTCTTCCATGAATAGGATTCCAGATCCTATAATCCAGCGTTGGTTGTAACCAATACGACCAAGTTAGAATATGGATGAGTTTACATTTAATAATCAGTTTTTAATGTACATTGATATAAATTTATGTATGCCCATAGAGGCTGAGAGTGAGTTGAGTGTGAGCTTGTTGTAATCTCCTTGATTTGAATAATAAGACAACCGATACCTATGCTTGGTGGACGTAGCCCAACGTTTGGGTGAACCACGTAAATTGTTGTGTTTCTTGTCTACATTCTTATTGATTGTCTTATTTTAATTTGTGTTTCCACATTTGTAAATTACAACAAGTGGTATCAGAGCAGAGTTGGAAGCCGAGTTGGAAGTCGCTAAAAACGAGAAACGTTGATAGGGTGTCGAGAAGTGTCGTATTTTGCAAGGGAGCGTCAAATGTTTTACATCAACGCTTGGCTACCATTGCGAAGGAAGCGTTGGTGCTGGAAAACAGATCTAGGGGGAGCGTCGATCAAAAATAACACTGGGATCTTAGAGGGAGCACCGAGAGGGAGCCAACGCTCACCTTACCTACCAAAAGGAGTGTCGACCGTGGTAGTGGACTTACATATTTTTCTTCATTTTAGTTCGGCACCCCTCTATATACTCCAAAGGAGCGCTGACCTCTTTTATAAGCGCTCACCTCCCTTTTTTCAAAAGATTCGTATGGAATTTGTTTTTTCAAAAATTTAAGGTATACTTTTATATGAAAGTGGAATTTTTTTTATTATATTTTAGAATTAAAATATAATATGTAAAGGTGGAGGATGGAGGATGTAAAAGGGTGGAGGAATAAGGTGTGGTGAATTTTATTAAACTTTTTTTTATTAAAAGGTGAATTTTTAAATTTCTTTTAATAAAAGGTGGATGTATGTGAGTATTGAAAAAGTTTTTTAAGGAATTTATATTTCTTAAATTTTTTATGGTTTAACCTTTTTCTTTGGTTCAACATTAAGGATTCTTTTTTAAAACTACATAAGATTATTCCTCCACATACTTTTTGAAAGGGCCTTGGATACTACAAGCAATGATGTTTGTTTTTATGTTTCTTCTAATGAAAAAGATGCAAAGTGTTAAGTTCGAAAATGAGAAATTCAATGGCAAGAACAAATTCGAGATCTGGAAGGTTAAGATGCACGATCTGCTCATGAAACAAGGTGTGGTGAAGGAACTTTTGGGAAAAGCAAAGCAGCCTGCGTCCATAACAAACAAAGAATGGGATGAGATGGATGCAAGAGCACTGAGTTCCATACGCCTGTGTTTAGCCAACGATGTATTGTTCAACATTGTCTCGGAGAAGACAATAGCCGGTTTGTGGTCAAAGATGGAAAGCATGTACATGACGAAATCCTTGACAAACAGGATCTTCCTGAAAAGAAAATTGTACAGTTTGCGCATGAAGGAAGGTACAAAGATAGTTGATCATTTGAATACATTTAATACTCTCTTAGTTTAGTTGACTAGCATGGGAGTGAAATTCGAATATGAAGATAAGGCAATTACATTATTGTTTTCTTTGCCCGCGTCATGGGATCACTTTTTTACCTCTATTAGTTTCAGTTCAACAGAAAGTATTGAGTTTGATGATACTGTTGGAGCTTTACTGTCTAAGGAAACAAGGAAGAAATCCAATCTAGAAACCTCTACATCTGAGATGATGGTGATTAGAGGAAGACCTAAAGAAAGAGGACACGGTCAGAGAGATTTATCTCAGTCAAAGTTGAAGGTTAGAAAGAGAAATCTTAAGTGTTGCTTTTGTGGCAAATCTGGACACCTGAAGAATGACTGTTGGAAGTGACAACAAGCCTCCAAAGAAGACCCTCCAAAAGAGACGAAGGAAGCAAATGAAACTGAAACAGGTTCAACAACAAGTTGAGGTATGGTTGATGAAGTTTTATCAATTAGTATTGGTTCACGTCATGATCAACAATGGTTATTAGATTCTGGTACTTCAAACCACATGTGTCTTCATAGACACTGATTTATTACTTACTAGTCTATAGATGATGGAGTAGTTTACATGGGAAATGATATTTCATCTAAAGTTGTGGGAATTGGTAGCATTCGAACTAAGATGTTTGATGGAATTGTTAAAATACTAATTGATGTAATACATGTACCTAAGCTTAGGAAGAACCTAATCTCTTTGGGAGTCTTAGACACATGAGGTTACAAGACTATTGTTCAAGGTGGAGTTGTGAAGGTCTATATAGGAATTCTATTGGTTATGAAAGAAAAGAAGGTTGGTAACCTATTTCTGTTAGAAGGGAGGACTGAATCAGATCATGCGACAACGGTATCTGAGAACGATAGTGATTCTGTTCGACTGTTGCATCAACGGTTGGGTCATATGAGCGAACAAGGATTAATGGTATTAACTGATCGCAAGTTACTTCCTAGTCTAAAGTCTTTAAAGTTAGATTTATGCAAGCATTGTATTTATGGAAAACATACTGGGCAGAGATTTAAAACCGGAAGACACACCAGTGAAGGAATCCTTGATTATATCCATTCTGATGTTTGGGGACCATCCCCTACTATTTCATATGGAGGATCATCATATTTTGTAACTTTTATAGATGATTTCTCTAGGAAGGTGTGGATCTATATGTTAAAGAGTAAGGTTGATGTATTTACAATTTTCAAGCAGTTTAGAGCTTTAGTGGAAAAGAGCATTGGTAGATCCATTCAATGTTTAAGAACTGATAATGGTGGTAAATTTACGTCAATGGAGTTTGAGAATTATTGCAAGGAATTTGGGATCGATAGGCATAAAGCCACTGCCTATACTCCTCAACAAAATGGAGTTGTTGAACACATGAACAAGATTCTTCTAGAAAGATCAAGGAGTATGCTTAGTAACGTCAATTTGCAACAGGAACTATGGGCAGAAGCAGTAACTACAACTTGTTATCTGGTGAATCGATCACCATCAACAACAATAGAATGCAAAATTCCCAAGGAGGTAACAGGTCACCCTTGTAATTATTCTAATCTTAAAGTTTTTGGTTGTGATGTCTATGCTCTAATTCTGAAACATCAGCGTTTTAAATTAGATCCAAAATAAATAAGGCTTATCTTTGTTGGATATAATGATGGTATTAAGGGGTACAGGTTGTGGGATCTTACTGCCCACAAGATCACCATTAAGAGAGATGTAATATTTGATGAATCATCTCTCATCAAATCAAATGTAGATGTTTAAATGAAACAGGAAGAAGCACCAACGTATCAACAAATTCAGTTTGAAACTAATGAAGGTGAACATGAACAAGTTTCAGAAGATGTTCATGAAGAGTTTCCTGCAGCAGAGGAAGACATGGTTGATGATGATAGTCAACAGATTGTGGATGAGCCACAAACTTCCCTAAGGAGGTCTACACGGGTCAGAAATCCTCCAAGAAGGTATGATGATTTTGTTTCATCAGTTTCTTTAAGTACTAATGATGATGAGCCTTCGTTCTATTAGGAAGTTGTGAAGGGTTCAAATAATGATAAATGGAAAGAAGCGATGAAGGATGAAATGAAGGCATTAGAGAGGAATGCTACATGGGACCTGGTAGAACTTCCAAGAAACAGGAAAACTGTAGGTTGCAAGTGGGTCTACAAGCTGAAGAAGGGTGTTGATGATAAGGTGGAAAGGTACAATGCAAGGCTGGTTGCGAAAGGATATTCTCAAAAATAAGATATTGACTTTCATGATATTTTTTCACCAGTTGTAAACATTGTTTCAATTCGAATTGTGTTAGCATTAGTTGCATTTCTTGATTTGGAGTTGGAGCAACTAGATGTTAAGACTACTTTATTACATGGAGATTTGGATGAAGAAATTTACATGGAATAACCAGAAGGGTTCGTTTAGAATTGCAGCAAGAAGTTTGTTTGCAGGCTCAAGAAATCATTGTATGGTCTAAGATAGTCGCCGAGACAATGGTACAAGAAATTTGACTCTTTCATGGTGAGCCAAAATTATACAAGGAGTGAGTATGATCATTGTGTCTACTTTAAGAAATTGAATAATGACATATTCATTATCTTAGTATTGTATGTTGATGATATGCTTTTAGCAAGCAAAAACATAACTGAGATCAACAAGTTAAAGGTTCAGATGGCTAGGACGTTTGATATGAAAGATTTAAGAGCAGCAAGGCAGATTTTGGGCATGGAGATATTCAGAGACAAGAGGAATGGTAAGCTTTGGTTGTCACAACAGAAGCATGTTGAGAAGATACTTTTGAGGTTTGGTATGAACGATGTGAAACTAGTTTCAGTCCCTTTGACTTCCCATTTTAAGCTTTCTTCAAGTTTATGTCCTAGTACAAAAGAAGAAAATGAATATATGTCTCGAATACCATATGCTAATGTAGTAGGAAGTCTAATGTATGCGATGGTTAGTACAAGACCAGACATTTCACATGCAGTTGGGGTTGTGAGCAGGTTTATGGAAAATCCAGGTAAAGAGAATTGGGCAACAGTGAAATGGGTGCTTCGGTATCTAAGGGGCACAAGTGATTACTGTATCACCTATAACAGTGGTTGTGAATCAGTCCGTGGCTATGTTGATTTTGATTTTGCAGGTGATTTGGACAAGAGAAGGTCGACTTCAGGGTATGTCTTTACTCTTGCAGGTGGAGCTATTAGTTTGATGTCAAAGCTACAAAACATTGTTGCTTTATCCACTACAGAAGCAGAATATGTAGCTGCTTCACATGCTTGCAAAGAGGCAGTTTGGTGAGTTTGGAAGGGTGCAGGACAAAGTAAAGTTACTTTGTGATAGTCAAAGTGCTATTCACTTAGCTAAGAATCCAACCTACCACATTAAAATAAAACATATACCTATCAAGTACCATTTTGTAAGACAGGTCATCGATGAAGGTGGAGTCTCTCTTGAGAAAGTGCATACAAAAGAGAACTGCGCAAACATGTTCACAAAACCAGTATTGTTAGAGAAGCTATGATGGTGCTTGGCTTCTCTCGGCTTGTAGAAAGGTGATGAACAAAAGGAGGAGCAAGGTATCAGGTTAATTGTTGTCAAGGTGGAGATTGTTGGAATCCATGAATAGGATTCCAGATCCTATAATCTAATGTTGGTTGTAACCAATACAACCAAGTTAGAATATGGATGAGTTTATATTTAATAATCAGTTTTTAATGTACATTGCTATAAATTGATGTATGCCCGTAGAGGCTAAGAGTGAGATGAGTGTGAGCCTGCTGTAATCTCCTTGATCTGAATAATAAGACAACTAATACCTATGCTTGGTGGACCGACATTTGGGTGAACCACATAAATTGTTGTGTTTCTTGTTTGCATTCTTATTGATTGTCTTATGTTAATTTGTGTTTCCACATTTGCAAATTACAACACAAAACACTAACCAAATCGTTGCTTCACAAAATTATTTGATAGCAGATTAGGTTTACTGCCACCGAGCTTGGATTGCACCCAATTTCAGAGCTCTCTAATATAGCACTCGACCTTGTGGCACCCTTTCAGTCTGCGTCTCGTATGGAGAGCCGAAGGGCAGCAGTGCAATCTTAAGATAATAGGAAGAAAGATTCATCCAATCAATTAAAACAAGAGAGATGCACTATCCACCACTGTAGTTCCACCAATACCCTATGATTGAGCTCTGACTGGAGGGCAGGCAATCTTGGGTGCAGCACAATAATGGTATTTATCTTTTCCTTTATACAAATGCAACAACTGGCTTCTTTTTATACGATCCATGCGCCAGATTATATTTACATTTGCTGTAAGACATGAGATTGCAAAAGCTGGGATGTCGCTCTTCCAATTCCAACTCCATCTCCACCCATATCACATGCAATAACAATGTCCGACCTAGCACTCAACAATTCAAAAGTGGTGATAATACACAAGCACATCCCATAGATTGATGGACTGAGTTAGCAGCCATAACTTCCAAAGTTGCATGCTCCTGTTATCAATCTGAATCCTTCATAAGTGACTACAGCGATGTCAAATTGATGGACAGTGGACGCCGAATTCAATACGCTGGTATCAATACTGTCAAATTCTTCTTGAAAACGTTGATCTTCTTGACGTTGAATATGGGATTATCATCTTCTCGCTTTGAAAAAAGGGAGATCCGTCGTTCTGGACTTCATGGATCTCTGAGAGGCGTCTCCATCAACAGATGGGAATTCTTTAGTCGACGAAGCGGAAAGTGGTAACGACGATAGTGCTGCAGGTGTTTCCCGACAGTAAAAAAGGAGAGATTTTAGATCGAGAAACGTTAGGTTTGCACGAGAAGAATCGAACCGTGTACCTCCAGTGACAAGGAAAATAATAAGATGAAAATAAGCATGGATATTAAGATCTGGAGTATAGGAATCAGATTGAGGAAGTACGAAGTAAAAGGAAAGTGGTAAAATGGACGGATAAGGCAACTATTTATGGCCCGCAAATCAAATGGCCATTGGAAATTGACGGCAAAGCCAAGTCGAAATCGCTGGAGAGAGACTTCGGTGAATAACTGGCCGTTGGAAATTGATGACAAAGCCAAGTCGAAATTGAAAAGATTTGATGCAACACGCTACATTATTGATGTGTATTCTATTAATATGAACATGTATAGTTACAGAAGTTACCAACTTATGTAACGGTAAACTAACTAATTAACTAGTTAGAGATGTAATTAGGTATTTTCTTTAACACTCTCCCTTAATTACATCCGAGAAAAACTATCACTATCACCAACTACCAATGCTCACCAGCTACCAATGCATTAGACTTCGCACTCCCCCTTAAACAAAACTTGGTCCTAACCAACTCTGATTAATATCTCACATATCTCACATTTCCCCTGTTAATCGAAGATTCAAATTCTCTATCACTAGCTACCAATGCTCACCAGCTACCAATACATTAGACTTTGCACTCCCCCTTAAACAAAACTTGGTCCTAACCAACTCTGATTAATATCTCACATATCTCACATTTCCCCTGTTAATCGAAGATTCAAATTCTTTGATACAATCATCAAGTTAGCATATGAGAAGACACCCTTGTATCTACAAAAGTGGACTTAATACTACATTATTTTACCAAAGTGGAATTAATACCACATTCCTCTACCAAAGTAGACTTAATACCACATTCCTCCACTGGCCAGCGCCTCAAGCTGCTCGAAACAAGGGATAGTTGTGATGTATCATGGCCAACACTTCATGCGGCTCTAAACCAAGGATACATGATACATGATCACATACTGACTTATGTAGGCCTGATTCAATACGGGCTTACTGAACATGGGGAACAAACCTTGCCTATAGCAAAGCTCACAACTTCTTACAAATGGGACCAAAAAAATTAAACCAAAAAACTTACTGGAGTGTCGGGTACAACAGAACATGCACCCCTCAAATTATAACAATTCATTTCATTTCTTATGTATTTGTTGATGAATGAAAAAACAAAAAATTTAGTTATATTTTGTTGCATGTCTATGCCCATCTTTCTTCTTTGTGACTTTCTTCATGCACTTTTTACTGCTTAATAATGCGAAAATGTTGTCCATAAAATGGCTTAGCATCAATGATTTTTGCTCTTCAACAATAGAAGAGGAAATAACAATTATTTATTTTCAACAATAGAAGAGGAAATACTCTGGTCTTGCAGCGTCTTCTCCCTCGAAGCCTCGATTTTTTTTCTTGTAGACTATTTGCTCCATGACGACTCTTCCGATTTTATTTCTTGTAGCCTATTTGCTTGCTCCATAACTTCTTATCTCTTTGCAACTCTCTTTATAAATGCCAAAATAAATCTCCTCACCATGCTTCACATTTGTTTTTCCTTTTTTTTTTCTCTTGAATTTACCTTCGTCTTGGATTTCCATATTCTCCTGTCATTTGTTAGAGTAGCTAATTCTAACAAAATAACTACATTCATATTGAGTTAGCTAAGGTCAATACTTTTTTATATTTCAAATTCCAAGACATGAAAAACTTAAATTCTCATAAACCCTTCAACATATTTTCATTTTTTCAGATTTTCCACATGAATATCTCCCATACATTACTCTTTCCTTGGCATAAAATTTTAATTCTTGAGTCACTTCTTGATGTCTCTTTACCAAAGCCAAAAATAAATCACACTGCCTTTGAAATTAAAATTTAAAATAAACCACTTTCTTTTATACAACCTCTTTTAGATTCGATATAAAACACTTCATTTATCCTCTTTTTAAATAATGATTAAGGTAATTCTTACGGTTCTCAAGATTTCGACCCTTGCTTCAGGGGTTCTAATTCACTCTAAAAAAATTTCTATCCTTGATCCGCTATTTTCTGTTGTGGATGCCCTCTCTTTTTGAGTTTTAATGAAGTCCAAATCACACTTGCTCAACCTTTACGTTAACAAACATCTCTACCTCCGTGACCACATATTTCTCAGACCACTCGGTTTTTCCTTTGTTATGTGGCTTCTGCATTCTCCTCAAGCCATCTAAATTCTTTCGGCAACCATAGATCCACTCTCCATTTAAACTTTTTCCATTTCAAACACCATGTGTATAGTATTTTTCCAACAAAATTAAACAACAAAAATTTTGCAGTTTTATATCGACACTCTTGGCCTACCAGTTTCTTCCACGACTCTTTCCTCCGATTTCTTCATGCAATTTTACATAGAGATCTATTTGCAGCTTCTTCAAAACTCCTTCGCTGTACATTCTCACTCCACTTCAACTCCAATTCTTCTTTAGAGAGGCAGTTTCAAGAACGATTCCTCTTCTCTCAAAGGGAGAGACTTTCATAATCATAACCCTGGGTCTCTGGGCCCTCCAATGATGGAGTGAGGCCCAAACCCTCTCTGATACCATGAAAATATTAAGAAGAGATAGAATAGATGCAACACGCTACACTATTGAAGTGTATTCTATTAATATGAACATGTATAGTTACACAATATGGTTACAAGAAGTTATAGAGTTACCAACTCCTGTAACGATAAACTAACTAATTAACTAGTTAGGGATGTAATTAGGTATTTTCCTTAAAAAAAAATACATGGAGAGAGACTTGCATGAACAACATTGAGGAAGGACGAAAATTACAAGCAATGCAGATGACAAGTAGGTAGGGACGTTTCTGGACAGGTGTGGCATGAAAAAGTGCACCCGAGATAGATTGGCAAGGAGAGGATGGAATGTTTCTATAGATGGGAATAAAAAACTCCTTTGGACGACTAAGCTATGGATAACTCCCATAGATTAATTCAGGCCTAAGAACTAAGGAAACTTTTTGATAACGTAGTTGGACACACAAAATAAAATAGTATAAGCTTGAACTGCATTTATTAATGATATATATATATATATATATATATATATATATATATATATGACCATTTGATTGTCATAAACCTTTGAAATATGTTTCCAAGGCATGACCATGTCCTTATCTCATGTCAAGAAATATCCATGAAGCGTGGAAGTGACCCTCCAATTAAATAAATGGGTAATAAAACCCCCAATGGCTAGAGTGACATCCAAAGTGTGTGTTTATCCTCATGTCATGCATAAAATATCTCACAATATGCCAAATGAGAGAGAACTCTAGGATCCATGCATAGATATCTCATATGTGCCTCAGAGGATGTGAAAAGTTCTTTGGGATACATGTATTGTTTGGGATACATGTACTTCCTTGAGAATCATGAGACTACCTCAAGAAATGTGAAATTGAGTGAGAATCAACATAATCATCTCTGATAGTATATGGCTAAAGTACGTTGAATACATAAGATAGGGATCCATGCTCATGCATAAAAGTAACAACCTTTACAACAAGAGAAACACTTTTATATTATATACAAAGAAGTGAGAGAGACTAGTAGCTCCCCTAGATCATGTTTCCTAGTAGATCTACCTTAATATGGTCGCATACCTACATAGATAATAAATGAATGACATGATGAAAAGCTACCAACATCAAGGGAAGTCGGCTAGAGCCATAAGATAATTTCATTTCTTGAAGTGGGGACTAAAACAATGGGCCATGATTGATCATAATGTGTCTATAGATACTACATAGGCTCCCCACCAATATATATAACATCTAAGCATTGTCCAATACAATACACAACACTTTTGGCTCATCATGATACAATGAGACACATAATCTACTCATATGATGGGTCACATCTAGTGAAAAAATGTAGGATACACTGAAGCGAATCTAAGGTGTAACAACTAGCTCCAAATCAAGGAAATGTGTTCATCTTGAGAGTGCACGAGAACTCCAGAATCTGCAAAACATGTAGACTTGAAACATTCTCAACCAATGGATGTCAAATACAGTGGACGATGAAGACACAAGTTCCTTTCCCCTTCCATGAGAGAGAAATAAATCCATGCGTAAATGAAATATATCCAAGTACATGTTAGTAGTACCACATTTTAGAGAGAAATACATACATGTGAGCATCATATTTCTTTTATTATAAAAAAAAATGAAGATGTAGAAATCAATAAAATGAAACACATAAGTAAATCTATTATTTATTACAACCTACTTTAACATAATAAACATAACATGATAAGTAAAATCACAAATCCAATGGAACCATTTCATGAGTTCATAAGTACCATGAATTTACCTATGTGCTTAGTCAAACCAAAATAATGAAACTTCAAGCGTCAAATAAGAAGAAGATGGCAATTCCTTTACCTTTCCTTGGCCAAAATTTGAGGTAGGATCATGATCATGTGAGAGAAGAACGAAATCATTCCAAGGATTACCTATACTGGTACAAGATCCTTCAATCCATAGGTTGATAGGGTTGATGCAATCATCTTTCTTGACATAAGAATAGGACAAACCATCATTGTTACTCATCAAACCATCAAATAAGAGTGGCTTTAAAAATGGATCAAATATAATATCATAAGAATATCGCTTCCCCTTCTTGACATATGTGGATGAAACATGAGAAAACCCATAATATCTAAAAAAACAAATGTGTAAATCCATGACTAATGAATGGCTGCTCATGTATGTGAGGATATAAATTCTTGCAATAATTCCAACATTGAACATGATGATGCCTACCAAAAATTATTTCCTCGAAGTCGTTATTATTGTATGGAATTTTGATGCATAAGGAAGGCATGAGTTGAGGAGATTCATGGTTGAAAAATTATTCCATCTTTTGGCCATGAAAACCTACTTTGTGCACTTGTAAATCAACCTTATTAGTGGGACGACACAGTTTCTCATGCATCATGAAGTATGTTTTACATTCCTTTATTATGTTTGGGTACCCACATGACCAAAAAAATGCAATATTATCTTTATAATCATCATCATTTGTGTCATAAACATGATCCTCATTGAAATAAAAACAACTTATAGCCCATGTGTGTCTTTCAATATGTAGAAGAGAATCAATGTTTTCAATTTTTTGTGGTCATGCTCTTCACCAAATAAGGGTTTCTCAATTAGATTTCCCTTTTCCAGGTTTCTAAAGGATGTATCATAAATTTCAAAACCTTGGAAAGGAGTATAGCATATCAAACCCTTGCTTTCTTTCATGCGATGGAGAAATGACAGATGCTTGGATGCTCATGTTATCAAGGTTTTCTTCATAGAATTGTCTTTCAAATGTATCTTGATTTCCAATGGAAGCATGGAAATACTCTTCATCACTTATTTCTTCCTCAGAAGAAGAAAAAAATATTCAATGGTTTCATCATATTCAAGACAACAATAAGGTGCTTCTTGAGGCCTCTCTTCAACAAGATCTTTTTTAATCACATCATAAATTTCCTTATGATTTTTAACATGGGGCATCCATCCCTCATCATTTTAGTTTTCTGAAATGTTTTGCAACAAAGGCTCATGGAAGGGAGGAGAGGGATAAGTCTCTTCATGTAACACATCTTCAAGCTTTAGCGTAGGAGGCTCACCATATTTTTCTTCAATATAATTACACAAGAAAACATATGGATTATTTCTTTCCTATATTTCCACAAGTAATCACACAAGAAAGCGTATGCATTATTTATTTCCTATATTTCCACAAGAATATCACTTGGGCAGTTATCATCATATTCCATCATTATGTCATTAATATTTTCCCCTATTTTATCTCATATATCAAGAAAGACATAAGAATATTCAACTTATTGATAACCATAATCCAATGTTTTTTAATTTTGTATCAAATGTGGGAATGATTTTATCTCTTTAGGTTGGAAACTATGATACCAATCCCATGCATCTTTCCCTTTCATTCAATGTGAAAATTCTTTCATCAGGACATTCTCATAGACAATGTTATTCTCTACCACATAATCCATAAAATATGCCAGATGTCTTGAATCCAACCAAGGATTTCCATTAAAATTTAGGACATGAGTATTCCATTCCTCCAAATGAATCTTATATGGATAAATTGAAACACTCGAAATGTTGGAAGATTGGTTGTTGCCATTGATTTCAACCCTAGTCATTGGTTTTGGACTGCAAGATTGATGAAGGTATTTGGACATGAAGGACAATGCACATGCAGATAAAACACACATGGATGGATGGTATACATAATGTTTTTTCTAGTGGTATGTGGCACGTCACGTGGATTTTCATGGTCGAGGAGAAATGAATTTTTGAATATGACAAAGTGAATTGAAGAAGGAAGTACATGTAGGACTTGAAGATAATTAAAGAAAAGAATTACAAAATAAAAAAGTGTTAAGTCGACCCTTATGTTAAAAGGAAGTGACATAAATGGTATAAATAAATATCATTATACATTCATTTGACAAAAACAATAGAATTTCATAGGAAATTAGAAGTAAAGAAGGGCGTATTTCAAGGGAGGCTGAAGTCTTTTGGTGATTTGTTCTAAGGTATGTTATTTTCAGGTCATCTTACCATTTTCTCTATAACTTCTTTTCTAGAACAATTCAGATGGTGAAATTTCTATGGTATTGATAAGACATATCAAGGTACCTTTGGTAAAATTTTTAGCTCTTGATTCGCTACAATTATGGAGATACAGTCTGTGGAAGATAGGGTTTTTGACCAGTTCTAAATCTAGTCAATAAACAAGCGTTCTGGGTAAAACAGTAATAAATTCTTCATCGAGAATCCAAATGAAGTGGGACCAATTTCATTGGAAATAGTAAGGACTTAAGTTTATTGTGTATGAGTTTCAAAATCCGATGTTAAATATTGAGCGCGGGGCATTCTGTACAAGTTCGCTCTCCTCAATACACCAGAATTGAATAAAGTCTACCATTCTATAACTTCTTTTTGGGGAGGATTCAAGGAGTGAAACTTGGAGGAGTTTTAGAGAATACACTGAGTAATATTATCTACAAGATCATAGTATTCCAAGAATTCAAGAATTACAGAAGTTGAAGAAGTCTCATGAAACATTATCAGGCTGTATGTGATGGTTGGTTGATGGTGATGATTTAATGTAAAGTTTTATTATCTCTCATATATTCTTGGGTGGAAGGAAGGGGAAAGAATGGAGAGGTCAACCCTCTCTTGATATTGGAGGATTGTATCTTCCTCTTGGAGGTTTATCCCTCCCTTTATATTTGAAATCTGTAGCTACCTTTGGAAGTCATTACTTCCCTTGAACAATAACTATTGATTATTTCTCATATATTGTGCATGGTGTATTGTGGTGTATTGGTGTAACTCTTATACTATTGTTCATTTCTCATTGGATATAATTGAATGGTTTAAGTATAAGTTGAAAATGTTTTTAAATTTTACTTGATACTGATTCACCCCCCTCTCAGTATCAACAATTGGTATCAGAGCGGGTTATCTTCAGTACAATTTAACCATTGGAAGGAAGATCCTAAGAAGAAATGGAAGAAAAAATTCCAAATGGGATTCTACCATTTGATGGAAGCAATTTTGAATACTGGAGTAATAGAATGGAAAATTACTTGAAAGCTCTTAGGGCAGATGTTTGGTTCTCATTTGCTTCAGGATACAATGCTTTGAATAAACCAAAGGCTGCAGCTCAGAAGGAAGCAAAAAGGAACAACAAATTGACAATAGATACCATCCTGGATGGATTGATAGATTCAGTGAAATCCAAGGTGGGATCATGTGCATCATAAAAATATTTTTGGGACAAGCTACAAGACCTTTATGCAAGGGAAGAGGCAAAAGAAGAAGAAGAAGAAGAAGAAGAAGAAGAAGAAGAAGAAGAAGTTGAAGCAGATTACAACATCTCAGATTTCAAAGAAGCAAATAGAGGTTAGTTCTTTTTCTTTAATTGTGAAGGAGTAGGACATGTTGAATTTGAATGTCCTCATCCAAGGATTGAAAGAGATGACACTGAAGAAGAAAAGTCCAATGAAGAAGAAATTATTCAACAAGAAGATGAGAATCTTAAAAAAGTTGAAGCATGTTGAGATTGAAAATAGCAAGCTCAAAGACACGCATAGAAAACTAGGAAGTGAATTGGGTAGTTGTGAAAAGACAGTTGTAAGCTTGAATAAACAATTAGAATACTTTGAGAAACTAAGAGAAGAAAACATTTCCTTGAAAACTCCACTCGAAGAAGAAAGAAGAATATGAGAAGTAAGGAATGTCCAAATGATGAAGAAAGAAGAATATTGTGATAAACTTGAACAAGAAGTTGTCTCACTGAGGAAGATATTAAGAAACTCTCAAGTGCCAAAAGACTTAACAAATATTGGATGCATCGGTGAAACTTCATACAAAGAAGATGCAAATACCAACAAAAAGGTTGAAGAAATAGCTACACAGACATTTGATGAGAAGTGGACCAGGATACCATAATGAATGAATGATTACAAAAGAGATGAATATCCAAGAAGACCTCCTACCTTCAAGAATCAAAGAATCTTCAATCAGTATGAAGGAAACTACAGAAGAGTAGATCATGAACCCAGATGGACTACATCACAAAGAAGGCCACTTACTCTAAGGTATCAAAAGTTCTTTCTTGGTCATTGTTATACTTGCAAAATTTTTGGACATAAGACAATTAATTGCAGAATCAATGAAAGGAACAAATATGCAATAAACATGAATGGTGTAAATAGAAGATATGGAAAAAATCATGGATTTGTCAACATAAGTTATAATTCATTTTCCCCATTAATGGACAAAAATATTGTATGATACAGATGTAATTATCTTGGTCACAAAGCACGAGATTGCAGATATATGAATGAATATGTCTCTATTCCAACCACAATATGGAGAAGGAAAGAGATTCCAAACAATGAAGATTTTTGAATAGCATTAACCACTGAAGAATGTAAATAAGAAGAGGAATGGTATATAGAAAGTGGATGTTCTTCACACATGATCGGGGATCAAGACAAATTCATCAACTTAAAGGGAAAGGGCGACAATGTTGCATTTGGAGATGACTCATCTGCCAAAATACTTGGAGAAGGTGTAGTAGAGCTTGGAAAAAAAAATGTAAAAGCAAAGAATGTCCTATTGGTTTAAGACTTTAAGCATAATCTAATCAGTGTTAGTAAAATGTGTGATCAAGGATACACTCTTATGTTTGACTCCCAAAAATGTAAAATCAGAGAAAATAACTTAGGAAGATTGGTTGCAACTGCAACAAGAAGACTAAACAACATATACATCCTAGACATGAAGAAGAGAGAGAAGACAGAAGCCAGACAAAAGGATTCCAAGAAAGAAAAATTCCCAAAGACCAAAAATAAGGATGAAGTATTATTGAATGCCACATGTTAAGGGGGAGCAACCCTGAAGAAGAAGGTTACCTTTTGCCATTAAAATCCGGGGAAGAATCCCTACCCTTTGCCATTGATGTCAAAGGGGTAGAGAAATTTGGATCATGATGATGGGGGGATCATGAGTGTTTCCATCAATGACAAAGTGGGAGATTGTTGGAAGATTGGTTGTTGTCATTGATGTCAACCCTAGTCATTGGTTTTGGACCGCAAGATTGATGAAGGTATTTGGACATGAAGGAAAATGCACATGCAGATACAACACCCATGGATGGATACTATACATCATGTTGTTTCCAGTGGTATGTGGCACGTCATGTGGATCCTCATGGTTGAGGAGAAATGAATTTTTGAATATGACAAAGTGAATTAAAGAAGGAAGTACATGTGGGCCCTGAAGATAATTAAAGAAAATAATTACAAAATAAGAAAGTGTCAGGTTGGCCCTTATGTTAAATGGAAGTGAAATAAATGGTATAAATAAATATCATTATACATTCATTTGACAAAAAAAGTCGAATTTCATAGGAAATCAGAAGTAAAGAAGGTCGGATTTCAAGAGAGGATGAAGTCTTTTGGTGATGTGTTCTAAGGTATGCTATTTTCAGGTCATCTTACCATTTTCGCTATAATTTTTTTTATAGAACGATTCAGATGGTGAAATTGATATGGTATTGAGAATACATATCAAGGTACCTGTGGTAAAAATTTAAGCTCTTGATTCTCTATAATTATGGAGATACACTCTGTGGAAGATAGGGTTTTTGACCAGTCCTGAAGCTAGTCAATAAACATGTGTTCCGGGTAAAACAGTCATAACTTCTTCATCGAGAATCCAAATGAAGTGAGACTAATTTCATTGGAAAGAGTACGCACTTTAGTTTATTTTGTGCTAGGTTTAGAATCTGATGTTAAGTATTGAGCGTGGGGAATTCTGTACAATTTCGCTCTCCTGAATACACCAGAATTGAATAAAGTCTACCATTCTTTCTATAACTTCTTTTTGGGGAGGATTCAAGGAGTGAAAATTGGAGGAGTTTCAGAGAATGCATTGATTAATATTATCTATAGGATCAAATTATTCCAATAATTGAATAATTAAAGAAGTTGAAGAAGTCTTAGGAAGCATTATCAGACTTTATGTGATGGTTGGTTGATGGTGACAATTTAATGTAAAGTTTTATTATCTCTCATATATTCTTGGGCGGAAGGAAGGGGAAAGGATGGAGAGGTCAACCATCTCTTGATATTGGAGGATTGTATCTTCCTCTTGGAGGTTTATCCCTCCCTTTATATTTGGAAGCTGTAGCTACCTTTGGAAGTCATTACTTTCCTTGAACAATAACTATTGATTATTTCTCATATATTGTGCATGGTGTATTGTGGTGTATTGGTGTAACTCTTATACTATTGTTAATTTATCATTGGATATAATTGAATGGTTTAAGTATAAATTGAAAAGGTTTTTAAATTTTACTTGATACTGATTCACCCCCCTCTCAGTATCAACATGAAAAATGCAAACAGAAAATAAAAAATTTCCAAAACTTTCCCTTCTTAGAAGCCATATTTAAAACATAAAAGGTGATGATTTGTTAAAATCAAAGAATTGAATACCAACAATAAAGTTGCAAGATATATGGAATCACCAATATACCTTGAGGATTATGAGAATTTGAGTTCATAAATAGATTTCCTATAATCAACAACTAGTCAAGCACGTACTCACGTGACACATGCTTGTGTTATCCGACTGCTACCACTATAACCTCCAGGCATGCCAACGCGACCCCTCACATGGAATGCGAGGCTAGTCGAGGGTTTCAAACTGGTGACTTCACATAACATAGTGCCTTAATAGTACACTCCATCACTAATTATCCTACACCCCCAGGGCTATATGAATTATTTCTTGGAGTGTATCTCTTTCCTAGATTTTCTTTAGGTGGAGTCACTAGATGAGACATTTAGATTATAATTCACAACAATATAATCAATATACACATAAAATAATAAACCCAACAAAACCCAAGAGAAGGAATTTATCCCTATAAATGACACCAAAGATGATACCACCTAAAATAACACCCTTTTGAAAATTCCTAACATAGGTGCTACCAGGGAAACAAAGTGCACCACTGTCACCTCAATACACTTTCCCCTTGACTTTCGGAAAACTCCTAGAATCCATGGAGGGTATCCCTATTTGAATAAGTAAATATATTCAAGTGAATCGAAACCATTCAAGATTATGATTTACTTTAATGAATCCACAATATGTTTAACAAGACCATGCACAAGGATTCCAATGAGCGATTAAATGATTTAAAGATAAACAACTAAGAACAATAGCATAAATCAAAACTATATTCACTTTAACAAGAAGCTTAGGATTTAGTGGATGTGTGTGGAAAGTATCATATGTAAAATTAAAACACTAGCAATTTCAGATTTACATTTATATCTACCACTCAACCTATGAAACTTCAAAGAAGTTAGAACCACTTTTAACCTACTTTAGGGCACAAAGAGTGAATACAATTAGCATTAATCAATGGTGAAATACATGATTATTATTACTAATTGATGAGATTCCAATAAATTACAATATTAGAGCTTTCCTTAACTTCTAAATCCTTTTATGAATAAAATGGAAGAAATTTCATATTTAAAGCATGAAAAGACCATCCAAGAGTGAGATTTTACACTAGGAAGCAAAACATATTGGATCTTTCCTCTTGGGAAATGAATATACCATATAAAAAAACCCAAAAAGTGTTAGAAGAAATCTCTAATGATATTTGATAATTAACTAAGAAAGAACTTGTAAAATAGAAGGTGAACCCCTCCGGGGTTTTCAAGTTGGCACTTGCAATTCGCCAAATAAATATCTAAGTAAATGATAAAAAATTAAAAGAACCCAAGAGATTAAATTCACCACTAAATATATAATATAAACTTGCATAAATGATTTTGAAATGAAGTGGATTCTAGGTATGAGTAACAATACACCTTGAAGCACCAAACCATAGCCTTAGGTTTTCACCAAACCTGATTTCTTTTGCTGCAATTTAATTTCTAGATTTGAGAAATGTCTTAAATCATCATGCCAAATGTTAGATAAGACCTTTCAGATCCTATATATAATGAAAATTTTCCTTCTTAGGGTTAGAGATCAACAATTTTTTTTTTTTTTTGTAAGTAAGTGATTTTATATATAAAGGGCCTTCAAAAAACTAGACCAGAGGTATAGAAACTTGAAAACAACCGTATTGTAGTTACTGAACTGCCCCAAGAGAGGGGAAACCAGTTCAGCTAGCCGAGCAAGTCTTAGTAGTTTACAGTTTGACAGTCTTAAAAAACAGAACTAAGCTGACTAGGCTATAGCTATGAAAAGAAACTAGTAAAGAGAACAAATCCCCTGTGGGGTCAGACACTTGGTGAATAACCTGGCCAGGTGGCTTGATAGGCCACGTCCCAAGGTTCCTCTTCAATGGCCATCCCTTTACCTTCCAAATGCATATCAGCGTCCACGTTACTCTCGTCCAGGATGGCAGTTGGCAGGGTGTCTCCAGGTGGACTGTGCGCATGAAGGCCTGTAGCTGTCGCAACCTCCATGTCCCCATGCGTGATCTACGCCACAACTACCTCTGCTGACGATTGCATCTGTTCATTCCTATCGTCGTCCTCTACATGGGGCACCTCTGCTGATGTTGCACCTTCTGGAGTAGAGTGGAAAGCATCCTGGAAGGTGGATAGGACCTGAAGGAGGGTCGAAGTCTTCCCATCCAGAAGTTGCAGTCGGAATTAGAGGTCCTCCAATCCCTGTCGGAGATCAAAGACCAGTCCATAGAGGATGGCTAGACTATCTTTCAGATGTGAGTCAAGGATGAAGTCGGTAGATGAGTACTCACTATTTCGAGCATTTTGAAGAAAGGGTGGCGCCCCCAAGAGTGGCTGGGAGGTGCCAACTTCCGGTGCAAGAGAAGGTCCGCTGGCTCGGGAATTCAGTGGAGCTGCGGGAAAACGCGAAAGAGATCCTGACGAGCTATCAATAATGACTAGGCATTCGAACCGGGAGGCAGGCGGGGTGGAGGAGGCAAGAGGTTCCAGCTCGGGTTGCAGAGGCGGCGAGGAGAATGTGGAGGGTGAACTAGGGGGAGAAACAGAGGCACGGGGCCGAGGAGGATGCCATGGAGATCCTCTTCGTGGCCTTCCTCTTTAGCATGACATACTGAGCTAAGATTGAAGGCAGAATTGAGCCAAATGCTCTAGGTGAATGTGGAGAGCCTGGAGAAGGCCAAAGGCTATGAGTACCATGAAAAACCAGAGTAAACGAGGCCTGGGAAGCGAAGGGATGAGGGGGTCAAGTCGCAAGCGAGGATTAAAGTCACCTGAAGATGGAGGAGCCATGGTAAAGTCGATAAGGGGAGTTGGGCACACCAGTGTTAATGGTGCTGCAGCGACGTAAAATCTCATAAATGCAAGTTTGAGGCGGCGGGATTTGGCACGAGGCCAACACATGGCTCCCTGCCTCGCTGGCCTGACCTTTCCTTTGCTTCTCGCCAAGTGGCTCGCACTAACACCCCATTCGGGGGTTTGTCGACTTCCACAGCCTTGCGGATGCATTGCTGGAGAATAGGGTGGTCAGGGTTGAGGGATGTTTTGCAAAGGAGATCCGGTCCGTCCCAATTAGTCCCCAGATTAGCCAGTTCATCTGCAACTTGGTTTGCCTTTCGCCTGATGTGAATAGGTATAAAGGCCTGATCGGGTTGCAGAAGATCCGATATAGTCTTTAGCCCATGTGAGAGTCTCCAACTGGGTGAGATTCTTTCCGGGTCCACTCCATTTAAAATTCCGCTGAAGAGACTGATAATGATTTGAGAATATCCTTCGACAATTATCTTGGTGAAGCTATGCTCAATGTCTAATTGCAGTCCTCTTGTGAGCCCCCAAAGTTTCGCTGCATTGTTCGTGGTGTGACCAAGGGAGCCTGCGTTAATGAGAATGATGTGTCCAAGGTGGTTGCGGAAGACCACTCCGTATCTTGCTACTCCTAGGTTGCCTTTGGAGGCTCCATCAAAGTTGAGCTTGATGAAGTCACCTGGGGGGTGGTCCAAGAGGAGGGGATGCTGGGAGGGGGAGGAGAAGAAACGGGGGGAAGTGGGTGAAGAATTGGGGAGGGTTTCCAGTACCGAAGGATCAGAAGTTCTATGGGATTGCTGATCAGATATTTTTCAGTCCAATGCTGAAGGTTGAAAGTTTCCATAATATTGAGGTGGCATTGGTTCTAGCAGTGGTGCCATGGGAGGGAATCATTCCTGAAAAGCCTTCTATTTATTTCCTTCCACACTTGCCAAAGAATGAAGCCTAGAAGAAGTTGCCAAATACAATTTAGAAAGGAAGATTGAAACACTTGGTCCCTCCAGTCCGTAATTGTATCAATGATGTTGTCTCTTTTACGATCCGAGGTGCGCATAATAAGCGCACTTTGATCCCAGATTTGAGCAGTATAGGGGCAGGAGTTGAGGAGATGATTCATGGTTTTAGCTGCTTCTCCACAGAGCAAGCAGACAGACGGCCCAACAAATCCTCTTTTTGAGAGGTTATCCCAGGTGAGAATGCTCGGATGGGCGACGAGCCAGAGGAAGAGGGTGATTTTAGGCCAATGTTTAAGGTCCCATATTTTTCTCCACACCTTCCTTGTGGGTAGAGGGTCTGAGTAAGTTTTGATGAGATAGGCCTCTCGTATTCTGAAGGTGCCCCGTGGCGAGTATCCCCATCATAGGATATCCTCTCCTGTGAGTTTGGGGATTTTCCTTTTGGACATTTCATCCTGCTAGGGTCTTAGATCCATGTCTGCCTCCAGGTTCAGGCATTCCCTGTTTAAGTGCCAGCGTTGACAGGTTTCCTCTATGGGGTTGTCTTGCCATTAATCAATGGATTTTTCCAGGCCCGCATGTGTAGCTTGGGTACTGATATGCTCATCCCAATCCTCGTGGTCTAGAATTGGCCATTGCTTCCAGGAATCTTTCTAGAAGAGGGTTGTTTTCCCATTTCGGATTTCCCAGAAAGCATGTCTAGTTACCAGATGTCTATTCTGCTTAGATGTTGCCCAGATTAAGGATCCTGGGTTGTCCCCATTCCATCGTATTAAATTATTCTCCGCCATATCGGGTGCATATTTCCTTCTCCAGAGCCTCGCCCAGAGATCCTTGGGATTTTTTAGCCAGCGCCACCAGATCTTGGCGGTAAGGACTTTATTCATGATGGAGGGGTCCTTTAGTCCAAGGCCTCCCTATGCTTTGGGTTGACAGAGTTTGTCCCAGCTGATCAGTGCTATTTTCTTCCTTGTGTTGAGGCCTTGCCAGAGGAAGTTCCTCTGTAAGATTTTTATGGTTGTGAGGACAAACTTTGGGGCAGCAAGCACCGAGAAAGTGTAGATGGGAAGGGCTTGAAGAATGGCTTGAAGGAGAATAACACGACTGGGGAGGTTTAGTACTCTGAAGGTCCAAGAAGATAGCCTTTTGGTGAAAGAGGAAAGAAGTTGTTCCCAAGAGGAGTTTTTGAGGGCATTATCAATCAGGGGGATTCCAAGGTATTTGGATGGAAGGGAGCTTCGGTTGAAACCCAAGATATCAAAGACGTGGCGTTGAATCAGAGGGGGCGTATTGAAGAAGAATATTTGGGACTTGTCTTTGTTACAATCCAGTCATGAGGCGTCATATAAGGTTTGGAGGATTGATAGGAGGGAGTGAGCTTCGCATGCTATAGGGGTACCCATCATTAGAGTGTCGTCCACAAATTGGCTATGCGAGATAGGGGGGAGATACCATGCAAAGGTAGACCTGGCAGCATGTTACTTGCGATGGTTGTGTGAATGGAGCGACTAAGACCCTCGATCATAATGATGAAGAGGAAAGGGGAAAGAGGGTCTCCTTGTCTAATTCCTCTGGAAGGGGAGAAAGGGCGAGAAGGAACTCCATTGATAAGGATGGAAAAACAAGCCGAGGAGGTTAGATTCAGAATCCAATTCACCCAAAGCTTGTCGAAACCAAAGGCAAGGAGCATTTCCTACATATAGTCCCAACTTAACTTATCGAAGGCTTTAGAAAGGTCTAGTTTAAGAAGCATACCTGGCGTTTTGGTCTTCTGCAAAGAGTGAATCACTTCATGAGCTAGGATGATGTTGTCCAGGATTTTTTTGCCTTCAACATGGCCCGATTTCTCTGAAGAGATAATCGTTGGTAGGATGGGCTTGAGTCTTCATGCAATCACTTTGATTAGAAATTTGTAGATGACGTTGCAGAGAGCTATGGGCCTGAAATGCTTAGGATGATGGGCCTGCCCCTCTTTGGGGATGAGGGTAAGGAAAGTTGCATTGAGGGCCTGAAGGACTTGTCCTATGGATCGAGAATCTTCAATGATTTCCCACACCTCTACCCTGATCATCGGCCAACAATGGTGAAAAAAATCGCTGGTGAAGCCATTGGGGATAGGAGCCTTGCATTTGGGGGTGTCCTGAAGTGCTTGATCCACCTCCTCAATTGTGATGGGCCAGAGCAGAGCTGAGTTTTGCTCCAGAGTGATAAGGGAGGGCACATGCTGCGTGACCTTGGCTATGGCTTCAGATCTATCCAGGAGTGGTTCCGTGAGGAGATCTTTGTAATAGTCTATCAGTGTCATCTCCAGATCTTCATGGGAGTGAATAGGATCGCCATTGGTGGAGGTTAATTGCATAATTCTATTAGTATGATGGTGGTGTAAGGTGGTTCTGTGAAAGAATTTGGTGTTTTGGTCCCCCTCCTTGAGCCATTGTATGCGAGATTTATGTTTCCACAGAATCTCTTCTTGACCTTTTCTAGCCTCCAGCTGTTGATTTACTTTTTCTTCCTGGGTTTCAAGCTCATTCGTTAGCCCTTGTAGCCGGATCTGGTTTTGAATCGCACCCATTTGTTCTGACAACTTCTTTTGGGAGTCGAAGATATTGCCGAAGGTTTTCTTATTCCAAAGTCTGAGTATTTGCTTGAGGTTCTTTATCCTTTTCTGAAATCTATACATCTTGGAGCCGCGGGGGACCTCTGCCTCCCTCCACCAATCCTGGATCTTTGCTTGGAAATATGGGTGGTTGAGCCAAAACTGTTCAAATTTGAAGGGTTTTTTCCCTAGAGTGGCTGGCACCTCCAACCATAGCTGAATGGGCCAGTGATCCGAACCAGGGAAATTCAGAATGCTTGCTTCCAGAGCTGTCCCTTCCAGTATAAGGGAGTCAGAAATGAGAAAACGATCTAGTCTGCTAGCGATTTGATGTGATCTGGTTCTTCTATTTGTCCAGGTATGGATGGGCCATTGATGGTTTCCAGGTCGACGAGGTTGAGGTTGTAAATGAGGCTATTGAAGTCAATGGAGTCTTGATCCAGACGTCTTGATCCCCCTTTTTTTCCCTCCAGACTATGTATGAGATTGTAATCTCCGCCGACAATCCATCTGTTGTGCCTATTTAAGGTGGATAGGTACTCCAGGTTCCTAAGAAAGGCTTTCTTATCCCTTGGATTGGTCGGCCCGTAGACATTGGTCAGGTGTCCAGGCTTGTTAGAGCCAATGAGACTATAGTATACAGTGATGGGCCATTTGGTAGTGGCAAAGTTTTCCATAAGCGTTGAGTTGGTGTTCCAGAGGATAGCTAGTCCTCCAGCTGTACCTGTGGCTGCGGTAGAAATTGCTTCCCCTTGCTTCCAATAGTAGGGGAGTAGCCTGTCAAAGTCTTCAGTTGTGCATTTTGTTTCCTGTAGTAATAATATGTCTGGTTTTTCCGCAAAGATCAGATCTCGTAGCATTTTTTGCTTTTTACATCCATTGAGGCCTCTTATATTCCAGGAGATAATTTTCATGATGACCGGGGGGGGGTGGGGAGAGGAGGAAAGATGTCTAAGATAAGGTGGATTTTCCCAGAGTTCACCATGAAGTGACCTATTTCTTGTATGAGCTTGTTGGTATACTTCCTTCCTCTTTTCTTTTCATCTTTCTGAGTTTTTCTATGACTCTTTGATTGATTGCCCTGTATTCCCAGGCCCTTGCTAGATCGAGCTGTGGATCCAGCTGAGGAGTTAAGGAAGACCTTGTGCACCTTCTGTAATTGATCCCTAGGTATGGTGTACAGTTTTTGATGTCTATAGGCGTGTTCGAGGTGTTCTAGATCCACCCCAGTTAATTCTTTATCTTCTAGCTCCATTTCAGCGTCGCCATCCTCTGTCTCCAGATGGTCTTGCTGGCCGACAACAGGGTCTAGAAATGAGTAATATGATTCTTTCTCCTGTAATGGTTGTTCTTTCCTTGGGCTCATAGGTTGGGGAATGTTTTCCACGTGGAGTTCATTGGGGTTTATGGAGGTTGATGGATTCTCTGGTTGATCCTGTAGTATTGCATATTTATTACTAGTGGAAGGATCCTTACTTACTTGGGTTGGCTGCTTCCGTCCTCCTTGTCTTCTTTTTCCTGCTGGTTGAGCGAAGCCATCCCTATCTTTTCCACCTTCTGTGTTCCCCTCTTTGATAGAAACATTGAGGGCGCATTCTCTGAAGAGATTTCCGTGCTCATGACATTTCCTGCATCTGAACAGAATGTGTTCGTAGTCGATGGTTTGGGTCCAATCCTCATCATGGTATTCGAAAACTATGGATCCTGGGAGTGGCTTGGCTATGTTCAGGTATACGCATATGCGCGCATAGGAGGTGTATCGCCTCTGCTTGGTAGCCTCTGAAGACTTAACATATATTCCAATGGTCTTACCAATACCAGCCAAGACCTCTTCCATCTAGAATTCCTGGGGAAGAGCGTATAGTCTAATCCATACTGGTGCATGCGCGAAATCTTCCTTTTCAGGGATGAACTTCTCAGTCCAGAATCTTAAGAAGAGTTTGGTTGAGTTATAGAAAAAAGGCCCTCCATCAAAAATGCGATTGCGGTCCTCGAGGTTATGTAGTATGATTGTGAAGAAACCCTTGGATCCCAGTTGTAGTTCATAGTGTCCTTTTGGCTTCCACCAATATTGTATCCATTTGATCAGATCTCGTTCTGAAGGCCAAAGCCGTAGGAATTTTCCTACTAGGGCATAGTCTCTCATATATTGCTTTTATTCTTTTATGCACAGTGAGCTAATGATGTATTTCGGGGCCTGTGGCGCTTGTGGGATGCATTTGCCTGGAAGCCATGGGGTTGACGCTGTAGCAAGTGTAGCCGCGTTCTTTAGATCAATATCCATCTCCTGACCCTTGAAGATCCCTTCTGTCAAGAGCTTTGAGCGCAGATCTGGAGGGGGCTCAAAAGTCGGTCATTTTAATCCTTTTCCAGAGCTTCGATTTGTAGTGTCCTAGCTGTACGAGGCGTTGTTCGACCCTCCGTCCTTCAGAGTCATGAGCCCCAGCAGGGCAAGAGTTGTGACAGTGCGGCTTAAACCCTAAACCTAGTTGCAGAGAACTCCTTAGACATTGTGTTTGTTAGAGATCAACAATTAAGCATAAACCCTTGAATAAATTTTTCTAAGGAATGAGATGAACCATTAACTTTACACTAGACACTGAAATAAATCTAAATAAAGATATTTGTTTGTTTTTTCACCCTCATATTTCTTTCTAAACAAAACAAAATAAAATATTTTGATATTTTAGGGTTTTTTGGTTGTTTGTTGGGAGAACAATAGTGCCTTTTCTTCTATTAAGGATTATGGGATCAAGAAGTATGTCCCCCTATATTTGGTCACTTCTATCTTAAAAATTAGGAAAAGAGATTAGAATCCTAAAGGTAAATTAGTACATTACCTTAGTCAAGATAAGCTATGAGGACCAAGGTCCTACAAGAAGGGATTCCACAATGGAAAAACCTTCACGAACAATATAATTTATGGCTTGAATAAAATAATAGAAACCCTTTTCAAGGAAACAAAAGAAAAACAAGACAAAATATTGAGAACTTACCCAACAAAGGAAGATGGAAGAGATATAATCCCTAGATGTCTTCCTCGCAAGTGATTAATTAATCCTTTAAGTGTATTGATCTTGCTAGCCAGTAGACGTAATGAATCACCCAAAAAAATATTTAAGGCACCAAGAAAATAACCAAGAAAGAGAGCTCCATGAATTGACACCAAAACCTCCAATAGGTACATCTTCAATAAATTGTATTCTAAAATGTCCAATGACAACAACAAATTGGAATGAGAAGAGATGATTTATTTATATATTAGGCTTATACACCCTTCTCGTTCCTTATTATTTTCTATCTCCCTAAAATTAGCCTAGGAGACTCACAAAAAGTGACTTATCATCCACACAAAGTAGGAGACTAAGTAAAAAACAAGTAATGCATGCCACATGTATAGTAAAATCCTCATGAGAAGGGGACATACCACTAAAGGAGAGGTGGATTTTATGTATATTATTAAATTTCAAATGTATATTTTATGTAGAAGGATTCCAAATGAAGAAGGGTCCAAAATCTAGCCTCATAGTGTGGAACAACCTCATGGAAGGAGTAAGAAATGATTCAAAAGAGGGACAACTACTAAAATAATGCTCATAAAACCCTTGAAATATGTCTCCAAGGAATGAACATGTCCATATCTAATGTTAAGGAACCTCCATGAAGCATGGAAGAAAACCTCCAAGTCAAAATATGGGTCATAAAACCCACACTAGATAGAGTGACATCCAAAGAGGGTATTGGCCCTCAAATCATGCATAAAATGGCTCAAACTATGAACAAATGAGAGAGAAATCTAGGATCCTCAACATGTCATGTGTAAAGGATGTCCATGCATCCATAAATAAGTTATTTATTCTTCAAAGGATGTGACAAGTTCCTTGGGATACATCTACTACATTGAGAAATGTGAAACTGAGTGAGCATCAACACAATCTTCTTTAATAGTAGATGACCAAAATGTGATCAATACATAAAATATGGATCCATGCTTAGGAATAAAATAAGTGTTATATATATAGGTGTAACAACCTTTACAACAAGAGAAACACTTTTACATCATATAAAAAGAAGTGAGAGAGACTGGTAGCTCCCCTAGATCATATGTCCCAGAAGATCCACCCCAAAATGGTAGCTTACCTACCTATATCATAAATGACTAACATGATGAATAATTATCAAAATCAAGGAGAATTTAGCGAAAGCCATAAGAGAAATGTGTATCTTGAAGTGGGGAATAAAAGAATAGGCCATTACCAACCAAAATGGGTCTGGAGATAATACATATGCCCCCCACCAATACATAAAACATATAAGAATGGTCAAATACAATACATGAGTACAAATACAACCGCTTTTGGCTCATCGTGATACAATAAGGCACATAATCTACTCATATGATGGGTCACATTTGGTGAAAATATGTAGAGTACACTGAAAAGGATATGAGGTGTAGCAAGTGAGATATCAGGTTAATGTGGTATGAAAATAAAAGAATGGAAATAGAGACTCCAAAGAGTAAACATCCATTTATGAAACCCAATGTGTTTTCTATGATTTCCTCTAGCTCGACAATGTAGTTCCCAAAAAGTGTGGGGGAGAGAGTGCAACCTTATTTAATCCCTATGGTACTGTGATCATCATTTGTCACACAACTCTCATCCATTACTTGCAACCAGTGATCCAAAATGGATCTAGGAAGGCCTAAAAATCAAAGTTCTCGAAATCAGAAAAAACCAGTGCCATTGCGTCGGGCTCATCGTGCCGATTCCGAGCATATATTGTTTTTCCGAAAATGGACATCATATGCAAAATTTATCGCGTTCTGATCGTTTTCTCGAACAGACAAAAAAGTAAAAAAGTCAAAGTCAACAGTGAACAATCCGTACTATTGATGTCAATAGTACGTCATCATGACATGGTAGGTGACATCGATGTGACATCATGATGACATCAACAATGACATGTGGCATCACTAGGGCGTGATACGTGGAAGTCATTTTTGGTGGTTTTAGGGTTGAGTTGGACCTGTACGGAAGTGGCATGTGGTTGTACAGGTTCTCCCGTGGCAACATGTGGCAGGCTGTGGGCTCGAAATGTGGCGTATGGGATGACTGTGCAGGTTGACAGGATGGTGACGTGGCACTGACTGAGCAGGGTAACTATGTAGTGACTGGATTGTACAGGCCAATCCAGAGGTGACACGTGGCCCAATCACAGGGCACCACATGGTACCCTGGATTTGGTCAATAACGGTTGGGTCAAAATTTTTGCACCTCCGTCGGGCTCGAACCCCTGACCTTCGGACTAGCCAACGTTCTAACCACCAACACCAACTGCCCGAGCTACAAATGTTACTTATTAAACTATGTGGAAAAATATTTATTTGAGTTTGATTTGGAGCGATTTTGGGGGTAAAGTCCGGTTGGAAGGGGCTAGCACATGACAACCAGTAGAGTACCCAGGGCTAAGGAATTGGGGTTCATAGATGTTTGACCAGCCTAAGGCCACATGGCTTCGCATGCGACCAAGAGCGAAGGTCGGGGCAAAGGACTAGGGTGCCAATGCTTAGCGCGTGACCATATGACTTTCCCATGTGACTTGGAGCTCTGAGATAGAGGGGCACACACCTATATTTTCCCAAATATTATCTTTTAAACCATATTATATGATTTTTTAATAGATTTTAGCTTGATTTTGGTGATTTTTGTCCATTATTGGAGGATCTGGAGTCCTTTTTGAGGCCAGATCTTGGGGGGAAGTTGGGAGGAGAACCCCAACTCAATATCTCTATAAATAAGAGGTTTTTGACAGTCCAAGAAGGTTCAAATTAGCATAATGTTGAAGAGTTTGGAAGATCAAGCCATTTTTGTGTAGGGAAGCCATTGAGGAAGCGAACTTTGGAGGCCATTTCCTGGAGCTACGCTCAAAATTTTTTAGTGCCATTAGTTGTGTTGGATTCTTGAGGTTGAGCAGAAACAAACCAGACTAGTTTGTAATCCATTTGAGATACTTATGGTTTAATTTTGCAACATTGAATATTAAAAAGAAAGCCTCCCCCACCGAGACAAAGTCCCGGAGACGTAGGAAACCTTGCCGAACTCCGTTGACAATCTTGACATTATGATTTTTTGTTATTAATGTTTACTTTCTATTATGCATTCTTTAATATGGCTGCAACATTATTTCATTAATATCTCCTTCCTCATTTAAGTTTTTGAATGGCAATTTAACTCATTCTTAAAACTCAACCAAGTCTTTAAATGATCAATTTCAGATCAACTGGTATCAAAGTAGGTTGGCAGTTGGTTGTTTGAGTTTGCATGATTACCAGGGAAAATCTAATTCGTGGTGAAGGTGATCTTGTAGAAGGTGATCAAGATATTGGATCAAGAAAGAGGACATCTCAAAGTGAGAAGATGGCATTAGAATAAGGACTTTCTCAAAACGAAAGAGTGTTTCAAAGAAATTTCTTTGCCATGTTGGAGATGGTAAAAGTATTGTATGATGATTACTTGGAACGAAGAGACTGGTTCAAGGGGAATTTTCAAAGAAAGACAAAAGTGAAGAAGGAGATGACCCTCCTAAACCTCCTTCTTCATCTTCTTCATCTCCATCTTCTTCTTCTTCTTTAAGTTCAAGTTCCACTTCTAACACTACTTCTTCAAGAAAACATTCTCATAAACATAAGCCTTATATGCCATTACTTAAACTTGATGTAAAAAAAAAATTCCTATGTATGATGGTAAAGTTAATGCTGAGAAACTTGATAACTGGGTTATACAGATGAAGGTATATTGTAATGTGCAACAAATCAAAGACGAGGAAACCAAAATCAGATTGGCATCACTTCGTCTTGAAGGAACAACTCTCATCTAGTGGCAAAGTAAAATGCAACATGGAACTCAACAAGTTGGTAATATTTTTCCATCATGGAATGATTTTATTTCTGCACTTAGAAAACATTTTTATCCATTGGGGTATAAGGAAAAGGATTTAATTGAATGGAAAATTCTTAAACTAAGAAAATGACAAACGGTGGAAGAATACACAGATGAATTTTGTAAGATGAAATTAATGTTAAATATTCCATTACATACACAAGGAACTCTTATGAAGTATATATGAGGTTTACCTGCACACATTTGTAACACTGTATTTATGTTTGGACCTACTAATCTTAATGAGGTTTCTGTTCAAGAAACATATATTGAAGCAGGGAAAACATGAGTTGGTGTATTAGGAGAATCGTCTTCAAGGAAAGAAGAAAAAAGAAAGGGGAATGTGAAAAGGGAAAATTCAGCTTCAATGAAGGAAGAGAAGCTCTCTTGCAAGCATTGCAAGAAAGAAGGGCATGATGATGACCATTGCTGGAAATTGCACACAGAGAAAAGACCGAAGTGGTTCAAAGAGAGGAAAGGGAGGCAAATAGTTGCAACAACAATATGACCAACATACTTGGGGTATGATTCAGGTGATGAGTCTAAAATCACGACAATTGGTTTGTTCGGTAAAATTGGTGATGGTTATGATTCTAGAAGTAAACAGTTTCATAAAAGGGTCATAATGAAACATACTAAGATTGGTACATTGATAGATAGTGGATCTCAATCTAACTTAATTTTAGAGGAAGTCATTAAGAAATTGGGATTAAACACTAAGATGCATCACAAACCCTATTCACTTAATTGGATAAGCAAAGATCACAAATTTCTCATAACAAAGTAATGTATCATAAAAATTTCAATTACATCTAAGTATGTGGATGAAGTAACATGTGATGTGGTGCAACTAGAAACATGTGGAATGGTCTTGGAAATCCCTTATTTGTATGATCGCAAATAAATATTCTACAGGGAACATAATCAACATCACTTAACTAAATAAGAGACAAAATATGTTGTACATGCTCATCACATAAAAGTAAATCAATCTCTTCTAACAATGGAACAATTAAAGAAGGCAACTTATGCAAGCAATACACCTATAATTATGGCAAGTAAAGAAATTGATCTTAAGCATGAACATGAGATGGTTGTAGGATGGGAGTTCAATCATACTTTGCTTCAAGATAAGTTAATTTCGTGCAAGCACATCAAACATATTGGTTCATTTGCAGTCATATTTCTAATGTTATCGTTGCTAATCTTTTCTACATGGATGGTAGTGGATTCGGTAAGATGTGAATGAGTTCAAGTGTCTAACAATATGCTTTCATTTGTCATGGTTATTATGCAATTGATTATGATGCGACAGGTGGACATGCCAGATTTTAAAGACAAAGGACAAGTGGGGAGGCCTATCCCGCACTTGATGTCTGATTAATACCCTTTTGGAGGACCAAAAGGTCTTAGTGGGCAGGAATGGTCCAAAATGGATCCGGGAAGGCCTAAAAGTAAAAGTTCTTGGAATTGGATGAAACCAGCGCCATTGCATCAATATCGTTGCGTTGATTCCGACCATATTTTTTTTTTCGAAAATGGACACCGTATGCAAACGTTATCACATTCTGATTGTTTTCCCAAATAGACAAAAAATAAAAAAAGTCAACAATCAACAGTCAACAGGTTGTACTACTAACGTCAGCAGTACGTCATCATGACGTGGTAGGTGACGTCATGATGACATCAACATGGACATGTGGTAGCACAAGGGCATGATACATGGCAGTGATTTTTGGTGGTTAGGGCTGAGCTAGACCTATACAGAAGTGACATGTGGTTGTACACACACTGACGTGGTGACAAGTGGCAGGGTGTGGGATCGACATGTGGCATATAGGATGACTATACAAGATGACTGCACAGGCTGACAAGAAGGTGGCATGGCACTAATTGAGAAGGGTCATTGTGTAGTGACTGGATTGTATGGGCCAATACAAAGATGACACGTGGCCCAATCACAGGGCACCACGTGGCACCCTGGATTTGGCCATAACAGCTGGGTCAAAAATTTTACACCTCCGTCGGGTTTGAACCCCCAACCTCCGGACTAGATAGTGGTCTAACCACCAATGCCAACCACTCGAGCTACAAATGTTACTTATTAAACTATGTGGCAAAATTTTATTTGAGTTTGATTTGGCGAGATTTGGGGTTAAGGCCCAGTTGGAAGGGGATAACACATGACCACCAAAAGAGGACTCGGGGCTGAGGAATTGGGGTGCATTTGGGGCTGATAAATGTAATAAAAAATGAAATTACATTGCTGATATGCATTTGTACCATGTCTTGATTACTTCAATCAAAATATCATATATAAAATTTCCTACTATAGCTAAGATTCCCCTTCAACATGATTTCCCATACAAAGGTGCTCTAAGAAGGATTTCCCAAAAATACCTTATAGAACAATCCCAAAATAATCCTTATCAATCCTAGATAATAAGCATCTATAAGTCCCAAAAATTATAGTCATGTTTGTCCAAAATGAGATCTAATGCTCACAAGTGAACACGTACAACATTACAAGCATCCCCAATATCCACAGATTCATTCCATATATTTTCTTGAATACCCAAATAAAAATTTGAACATAATTCTACCAAATAGAGATCATTAAAAGGATGGATGATCATATTCAAAGGACTATCCATATCCTTCTTTCATAATGTGTCATTGACCTGTATCCAACAATAATCCAACCTTGTACAATCCATCCTCCATTTCACTCATTTTCATGTAAATGTGAAAAAAATATATTTGATTAAAACTATGAGTGATAATTTGGATCTTCTTGAAAATGGCCCTTAAGAAAAAAAAAAGGTTGTAATGAATATTGCCCCTACATCCAAGTTATCAGCACAAGAGAATCACCAAAGATTTGTATTTTCCTAACACATTTTTTAGCTACAAGCATGGGAATACGCTTCAAGGCTATAAGTTCTGCAAAGTTATTGGAGCCCCTTCCAAACCCAACTTTGCACTTTAAAAATTGAGCCTCCCTCAAGAATAAAAAACCACCATCCCCAATGATTTGATGATCTCATTGAGAAGCTCCATAAAAGTATACCCATTCTCCTATCCTATCCACTTCTTCCACAACAACTTGCCATTGGGGTTTCTTGTTTTCAGTTTGTTTAAAATTGTTGAGGATACTTGAGAAGCACATTGAGTAACTGTAATAAACTTATCCTAAAAAAATATGGAATTCCTCACAAGAAAAATACCCAATGCAATAATGATTAGCAAAGATTTATATTTTTTTTAATTTACCTTCTCACACCTAGACCTCAGGCAACCTTCCAAGGGATGTCCTCTCCAAGCATCTTTCAACTCAATAATTGAATCCACGTATTTCCATACTTGAACAATATACGGGCATAATATAAGTAAATGGAAAATATTCTCCTCTACTTCTTTGCAAAGAGAACACATGTTGGGTCCATGTCTGCTCCTATTCTACAAATTGTCCCATGTAAGAACCTTGTTTCTAAGTTCGAACCACATACAAATTATTGACTTGAGAGTGCACTTAAATTTCCAAAATATCTTTAACTACCACTCTTGATTCCTCGATAACTCATCTTCACATAGAATCTTATGCCCTAATGTAGGATTATAATGACCTCCCATTGGGTTCCTTGACCAAATCAATTTAACCTCATAATCCTTTAAATGAACATGAATAATCCTTAAATAAACAATGTACCTATCCTATTGATATGAATTGGATCCTTGCAACAACAAAAAGACTCTTTGTAAAGTTTGTAATAAGTATTTAGTGGTTTTTGGAAAAGTTGAAAAATGTTTAGAATTCCCTTGGAAGTTGAGGAAATCCATTCTAATAGATGGCCTTTCAAGGAATCCTATTAAAAACGAAGGTTGTGGATAATAAGGGCATTCAATAGAGAGGAGAGATGAGGAGGAAACAAAGAAATGGAATTGCAGAGATAAGAGCTCAAAGAAGAAATATGCTTGATTATCGGTGGAGAAGAAGACATTGAGTTTGTCCCATGATGAGTGAATATTGTCGTTGAGCCATGGCCATCTACAAATTTCCTACCATTGAGTAACAATACACTATTTTTTTTTATATATCACCCTTTTGTAATCAACTTCTTTCTTAATAAAATCCCCAATCAATCTAGTTTTCCAAGGTGAAAATAATTTATCTTATGATGCAAATCCATTGTTGTGTGATTGAATTTTTTGTTGCTCCCTTCTTTTGGTGAATTTATGTGTGGAAATAGTCAGGATAAATGTTATTCATGGGTTATATACACTGTTGGTTTACAAATATAGTGCCATTATCTATTACAAATTTCCTAATTGATGATTAATTTTGATTCTCATATTCCCATTTATTTTTGGTTCACCGCAGAACTATAATTCATTTGTTGAACTTAATTAATTTCTATTGGATTGTTTCTCTTGCACATGCAACACTATGTCCATTTGATCGATGGGTTAAAGCCTTTGAATAATTTCTATGTAAACCATGCTACAATGTCTATTATGATCCAACACCTTAAAAATGATAAAAATTCAATGAATAAAACCCACTTCGAGGGGGAAACCTCTTTTTACAATATATTAGGTTCATAATACAATATTATATGAGATAATATGATCCTAAGACTAGGACTCCTTGTTATATATATAAGAGACAAAGGGTACAATTATAATGAAAGGGTTCAATGAAGGGTTCTAGATGACATATAAATATAACACTAGAATTGTAATAATTCAATATCTAGGGCTTAATACGGGGTTTTATATATAACATGGGGATTTTTCTAAAGAATATCATGCCCCTTCGATTCAAACAAGTGTTTTCCTCAACACTTGACTAATCACGAGTATTTATGAAGAACTCATCTTCCTATGTTGCCTCTTCCACTAGTAGGTTCTTCCATTTGACGAGGTACTCGGTAATTTCTCTATTTTGTAGCCACTTAATGCATGTTTCAAGGATTGTTTATGGTTCTAGTATGATTTTTTCCTCTTTATTAATCTCTAGTAAAATAGTTTGGAATTGGATCTTGTCATCGATTACCTTCTTTAAGAAAAACACATGGAAGGTGAGATGTATGGTGAAGATGGAGGCAACTCCAATATTTAAGCCTTGTTTCCAATCATTTTCACCACCTTATAGGGGCCATAATATTTGGGTGCTAATTTATTCTCCTTCGTTTGTTTCTTGAAGGACATCAATTTATATTGTTGTAGCCTCAAAAATACCCAATCCCCCACTTCAAATTCCTTTTCATTGTGATGTTGATCCGCTCGTTATTTCATCCTATTTTGTGACATAACCAAGTTGTCCTTAAACAGTTTGAGAACCTATTTTTGGTGCCCTGTGCATTCCTCCATTTCTTGAACCTTTTTAGTCCCTTTCAAGGGAGATGTGATGGATGGAGGATGATATCCATGACGTGCCAAAAATGGGGACATTTTTTTATGAAGTATGGAATGATGTGTACATTTATTCACAATCTTAGCTTTCCCATTGGATTGAGGATGGTAAGATGAGATGTGAGCCAATGGAGTACCCAAAAATTAAAATAATTGAGTCCAAAAATTTACAATGAAAATTGGATTCTTGTCATTTAAAATAATATTTGGGACTCCATGTAGATTTCGAATTATTTCCCATGAATGTTGCAATTATCGTACTTAGTTTAAAAGGATGATAAACAAAGAAAAAAAGGGGCATACTTTGTCAGTTGATCCACTACTAACATGATGATAATATTTACTTTATATTTGGTAAACCTATAATAAAATCCATTGAAATTACTTCCCAACATTGACTTGGTATAGCTAATGGTTGTAGGAGGCCTGGTGTCTTGATTTTCTCTCCCTTATTATGTTGGAATACCACACATTTAGACACAATTAGTTTTAAGACCTTCCCATAAATAATCTTTCTTGATCCTGTGGTAAGTTTTTAAGAACCCTAAATTTCCTCCTACAGGAGAAGTGTGGAATTGCATAAGGACCTTCTGTTTCAGTTGGGAATTCTTACATAAATATAGGAAAACATAATACCATACAAAACCATACTTCCATACAAATGTATCTAATGAATTGAGGTACTCTTGTATTTGTTGAATTATTTTTCATACCTTTCATATTGCTTCCATTTGATCCTTGCTTCTTTCAGTCAATCAAGTTATGGAATAGAAATAACACATAGTGAACCCTATGTTTCTTCTTTCCTTGAAAGTGCATCGACCACAATTTTATGCTTTCCTTTCTTGTAAATAATTTCAAATCCATAACCTAGCATCTTTGTAACCCATTTTTATTTTTCTTTTGAAGATAATCGCCGCTCCAAGAAGTACTTCAAAGTATCATGATCTTTTTTTACTTTGAAGTGTCTTCCTATCAAGTAAGGGTGTCATTTCTTAATTGCATGTAGTATGGCCAATGTTCCTTTTTGATAAATGGTGTCAGCGCATAGCTATATTACCCTAGGTTCAAGTTGTCTTAACCAACAAAACCCTTCATACACCGACCCTTTTGGCATCACCTGCATGCAAGTGATGTCTCACCCAAGGAATCCATTGGGGCTGTAGGAACCAAGTTTCTATAGTAGTGAGGGAATGGGAGGTGATAATCTTATTCATTCTTAATTATCGGTTATGTGTGCATTATCCTATATTTGTATTCCTCAATTACTTAGTGAATTCAGTTGTATAGTACCATTATACTGTAGATTGCAACAAAAACCGTTTACTGTAACATTCATAACTACCCAATGATCGTATAGTAGAAAAATCAAATCTAACATGCATAAGAGAATCTTCATGATCAATCACATAAAATACACATAGACACAATAATTAACATGGTTCACCCAAATTTGGGCTACGTTCACAACGACTATCTTCTTTATTATTAATTTTTAATTGTATATTTAGGCTTGTGCATTGTGCTTACAGTAGATATATCATGCTATCTATCTCTCCATATTTCCTCGCCACTCTACAATGCAAGCCTCTCTCTGCAAATTCTCCCTAACCAATCAGAAATAGACTCTTCATTATCAGTTTATTCTCTCACTCTCCTCACAAACATGTCAACAACAGTAAAAAACAGTCAACAACAAAACCTCAACTGAATGGTACCAGACTCGAAAACACATCAAGAGAACCCCTATATTCCCAACCCATTACATAATATTTATACATGAATTATACGGTTCAAAACCCTACTTTCCTTATCCAAAAACCCTATTACAACTCATTCTAACTCATGACAACTCATGTTGATTCATTGATCGAGCTTGTTTTTCCTTCTTTTATGTCTGCATGATTTTTTTCCACTCTCCACTATTGTTCTTCCTTATTTTGTGCAACTTTCTACTTTTGGCATGCTGAACTACTATCCTTCCTTTTCGCTTTCTTTATCTTCTTTCTTTGTTCTCTGCTAAGTATGTTCTTACTGTGCATTTCACTCCCGAATGTGCCTACACTGTGCACTCCTGATATTAAATGTGCCTTTACTGCACACTCTGCTCCTGGCTTGTATTCTTTCTTCTGCTACTGCACATATCCTCCATACTTAGGATTTTCATGAAAACTCTATCCAAAATTCCTTTCCAACATACCCCCAACACTCACATGTGGCTCGTCTTGAGCCACTAAGGCTTGTTGCACACTCATCCATGCTTCTATGAACTTTTGGGAAGTGTCCTTTGTTGTCGCAATTTTCTTTATTATTTTTTCTTCTGCTCCCAAAATTTCCTCTACACCCTTTGTAGTCATAGTCATGATCTTCTCTTTCGTGTCATGCGTTGCTTGCTTCACTTTTCCCTATGCAGTTTCTAGTTCTTTTATCACCCTTATTTATTCCTCTTGCATCGGTCCTAATCTTTGTTGAAGGATCTTTTGTTAGTCTTGTATCTTCTTGATCATATGATTTCATTTGTTCCAAAATGGTCGTTATTCGTTTAGAAGGTGGGAGAGTATTTGTGCTCTCCAAATGTTAGGATATTTAGATAGTTAGGGTTTAGTTAATATCTACTTGGTCTAATGTTTCATTAGGTAAAAATGTTTTTCTTAGTTTGTTTCTTTAGTATCCATTAGTATGCATTTGTAGTTAGGAAATTTGATGATCATGATATGTTCCCGACATAGAGTGATTTGACAGTTCATACTCTCCTCGATCTTAACAACTACATTTATCCGTGGCTTAAGACCCGATTGGTCCATGATCTCTATTTAAAGAGCATGGAGGGTCATTTTCCGATGATCTATTATGATAAAATCTCTTGTAAATTCTCTCCATTATTTTTTTCTGTTGCATTAATAAATTGCTCTAAGTGGCAACGTTGGCTAGGGTTGTGGATGTTTCCTCGTAGGGGTTTTACCACATCAAAATATCAGTATGTTGATCTTTGATCTATTTGTGTGAGTGGTTACTGAAGATGGTCTTCTTCTTTTGGAATGAATATGTTGTCGAACATGGTATCAGAGCCTATTTGAAGATCCTCTCTTGTTGTAGATCAAGATCGTGAAGTCAAGTTGTCTCATCTCTAGTCTCTACCATTTCTATACATTTATGGGATGGAAGGAATATTCCATTGCGTCTGGATCACTCATTTGAGTTAGGAATGCTTTTCGTTTCACTCGAAAAGGTTTCCATTTTCCCAAGGACCATTTCAGTCAGATCCAGAGAAAAATCTTTTCTTCTGTGAAAAGAGTTTTTTATGAGCACACTCTCCAAGACCATCTTCAAAAACAACAACAACACCACCCCCAATCCTCCTTCTAAAAGATACAATATGTTTTTCTAGCTCACTTGGTTAAAATTTTCCTTATTAAGTAAGAGGTCATGAGTTCAAGTCTCTTTTTTGTTATTTTTTTTGAAAAAGTTCATGCATCCATTGTAAAGTGTATTTCACTTCAAGTCTAAAAGTGAATCACTATAACTAATTTTAGGATTTTATTTTAAAGTTATTTATTTTGCATGAAACTTTCTTTTATAAGGTAACTTCATTGTAAAAATTATCCCCGCTTCTTTTTATAAAAATGGGTCACTTCATAAAACAACTTATTTGTAAAAGAAAGGGAATAACGTTCACATCCGAAGTCCGTTTTCAGTGTTGTTTTTTTTAAACTGCCTACTTTTTCAAGATATTTTCATCTAGATCATCAGTTTTAGTTTTTAAATATATAGTATTTTCATTTTTAACGTGGATTCTTCTAGTGATCTTTTGCTTACTAGAACCAACTACTTCCAATGAAAATCCCATATGGAGGATTTATTAAGAAGTAAAGGCCTGGACTGGATTAACTTGGGAAAGGAAAAAGAACCCACTCATGATGAAAATAAAGTAAAATGGGATAATAGGAATGATGAAGAACGTGGACTGATCATAATGTCCATCTCTCCTGATTTAAGGTTCTACCTTCAAGAAATTGATGTCCTCGATGAATCTTGGGAAAATATTGAATTTGTGGTTTGGTAAACACAATATTATTCGAGCACATCAGTTAGAAAATCTAATATTGAATTTAAGTCCAAATTATTTTTTCTTCCATCGAAGACTATCTATCTAGGTTTAAAAAACTTTGAATTTTATGTGAAGAGTGTAACATAAAGCTGGGGGAAGAGCATTGCATCTATATTATTCTTTATAAGCTAGGTAGTGCATATTCTATATTTGTATCTACCTTCTATGCCATAAGAGAGGATCTAGGGAAAGCTTATAAAAAACTCACTCTTGATTCCTTTTATGATGCTCTGATTAGAGAGAAAGATAATCTTGTACAACTTGGAGTGATCAACACTGCAGGTACCTGCAACAAAGCCTTAGTAGCCCAGTAGAAAGATAAAACCAAGAATCCCAAGAAGCAATATCCTCACCAACGACAAGAAAAACAAGGGTCCCAAACCCACTCAGACAACTTCAGCTCCTAATTGTGACAAAGGAGCAAAATCTAAAAATAAGAAGAGTGACAGACATTGCAACTTTTGTGGGAAAGATGGTCATGATGAGTCCAAATGTTTCAAGAAGATGGAAACCTTAGAAGCAATAATGAAGAAGCACACCATTAGTATTGATTCTACTACTTCTTCTTCTCATGGACATGCACTTTCTTCTTTCATTTTTTCCTTCAATGCAACTTCTACTTCTTTTTCCAATGAGTGGCTTATTGGTTTTGTAGTATCTTATTATATGGCTAAGGAGAAAGCCATATTTTCTACTCTAAATGATTGTAATACCAAGAAAATATTTTTTGGTGATAATAAATATGTTAATGTTGTAGGATCTGGAATAGTTTAGGTATATAATGGTCATTTGAATGATGCATTATGTGTTCCAAGTATTTCTTGTAACCTTCTATCAGTATATCAAATCACTCATCCAGGTGAAGGTAAAACCGTAGAGTTTTCACCTCACCAAGTTGTAATCAAGGATCTAAAATATCCTCACCATGTTCTTGAAACTGGAATCGTTGATGATATTACCAAGATGTACAATTTTGACAACTTTGGGTCACCATATTTTCCATCAGTTTTTGTTTCTCATAGTGATGACTTTAGAAAACTTTGGCATGGGAAGTTTGGTCATCTAAACTGTCGCTCATTGCAACAACTATGTAATCAAAATATGGTGACTGGTCTTCCTCTTGTTTCATGCAGAGATGGTGTTTTTGTCTATTATGTTCTTGGAACACATTATCATAACAGTTTTGAAAAGCATGCCTCAGGCCCTTTATAGCTTGTTCATGGTGACTTGTGTGGTCCACTTTATTCTCCTTCTTTTTCTGGGTGCAATTATATCTTATCTTTCATCGATGACTTTTCTAGACGTACTTGGGTTTACTTCTTAAAAATTAAGAGCAAAGTTTTTGACAAGTTTATGGCATACAAGTCCCTGGTAGAAAAGCAATATGGACATCAAATTCAAAGGTTGAAAACATATAATGGAGGCGAATATGTGAAAAATAATTTTACAAGTTATTACACTACATAGGGTATCCAAATGCAACACATTGTTCCATATACACCATAGCAAAATGGTGTTGCTGAGAGAAAGAACCACACATTAAAAAAAATGGATAAGTGTATGATCTAATCTAAGGGATTAAGTCTAAAGTATTGGGTGGAAGCCAACAACTGTGAAAATTACATAGTAAATCACACTCCCACAAAGGATCTTAAAAATAAAACACCGGAAGAAGATTGGACTAAAATTAAACTAGATGTAAGTCACTTCCATGTATTTGGCAGTATAACATGGGCTTACATTCATGATGAGGAAAGGAAAGCATTGTATCCTAAAAGTGAGACGTGTATATTTATTTTTTACTATGAAGATGTAAAAGGTTACAGACTTATTCAACCACACGGTAATGAAATTATTATTAGAAGAGATGTTAAAGTTGATGAAAATGTCTTGGCTTGTAAGACTAATTCAACATTTGTGCCTTCTTTTGTTCCAATTTTGGTTTCTTCTTCAGATGATGACAATGAGGATGGAAATCCACCTCCAGCTACTCACCTTACTCCAGATGAGTCCATTGAACCTGAACCAACACCAATGCCACTGCTTCCTAGATGGGTATGTTCAACACGAGAAGCAACCGGTGATCTTGTCGGTGATCCTTCAGATCAATGTTAGACACGTTCACAATTCCATTGAGCCTCTTCTCTTTTGGATCAAGTTTCAGAGACTCATGATCCAGAGACATTTGCGGAAGCTTCGGGTCATCCATATTAGGATACAACAATGAATGAAGAGTATCATTCTTTAATGGAAAATGATACTTGGGATCTTGTACCTCTTCCAAAAGCAAGAAAACTTGTCATATGTAAATGGGTCTACATAAATAATTATGCATCAGATGGAATTTTTGAAAGGCACAAGGCTCAGTTAATTTCCAAAGGATTTCCCCCAGTTGAAGGAATTGACTATAATGAAACCTTTTCCTTTGTAGCCAAACTGAATTCCATTTTACTTATTATTTCCCTTGCTATCTCACATAAATGGGAGGTCCATCAGATGGATGTTAAATACACCTTCTTGCATGGGGATTTGCAGGAAGAAATATACATGGAACAACCTCTTGGCTATGTCCAAAATGACTCTAGCCTTGTTTTTTTCCTTAATAAATCTCTTTTTTGTCTTAAGAAATCTCCCCGAGCTTGGTATGAGGAAATGGACAACTTTCTTATTGACACCGGATTTTCTAGATGTCATTCTAATCCTAATGTCTATACCAAGAATGTAGGAATCCATCTCATAATCCTTGTCCTTTATGTTGATGACCTTAACCTTACTGGTAGTGACTCAACACTTTTAAACCACATGAAAACCATCCTTAAGAAGAAATTTGAAACGACAGACTTAGGATTTTTGCACGATTTCCTTGGCTTCCAAGTTTTTGAAGGAATTTTTCATTCCCACTCTAAGTATGCTTGTGACCTTCTTCATCGATTCCACATGGAATATTGTAATCCAATCCCTTCTCCCTTCTATCTTGTAGTCAATATTGTTGCCACTTGTACTTCTCTCGAAGTTGATGCCACTGTGTACCATTAGTTAGTTGGTAGCCTCTTATACTTGAGTCATACCCAATATGATCTTTCCTTTTTTGTTGGTCTTGTTGCCCGGTATATGAAAACACCCCATGAAATCCATTGGAAAGCAACTAAAAGGATAGTTCAGTATGGCTGGGGTACAATTCAGTTCGAGATACATTACAGTTCAGGGGGGACTCCTTTATTGGTTGGTTTCATTGATTCATATTGGGCTGGTGACCCTCATGATCGGAAGTTTACTGCAGGTTATGTTTTTTTCCTTAGTCCAGGACTTGTCACTTGGGCCTGTAAGAAAAAACATGCTATTTCACTTTATTCAGTAGAAGCAGAGTAGTGAGCATCAGTAAATGCAAGTCAGGAAGCCTTGTGGCTTCGACAAATCCTTTCATATTTTGTATTCCAACTGTAACAACTGACTATAATTTTGTGTGACAATCAAAGTGTCATTAATCTCGCCAAAGACCCATTTCAACATCAACGCAACAAATACATCGAGCTACACATGCACTTCATCAGAAATCTCATTCATGATCAAGTTATTGAAGTGCTCTTTTTCCCTATAGAAGATCAAGTTGCAAAAATTTGCACAAAGTATCTTACAGAAGCGAATTTTTCCAAACTTCAATCTATCTTAAGAGTTTAGGAAGTTTTCATTAAGGGAGGATAGGATCTAATGCCTCTTTCCTTCTCCTATTGTGTCACTATTGTAAATCCTTCAATCCTATCCCAAGTTTTTCTTAAGGGGGGATGTTAGGATATTTAGACACTTAGGAGTTAGTTAATATCTACTTGGTCTAATGTGTCGTTAGGTAAAATTGTGTTTCTTAGTATGTTTCTTTAGTATGCATTAATATGCATTTGTAGTTAGGAAATATGACGATCACAATATGTTCTCGACATAGAGTGATCTGAAGGTTCATACTCTCCTCAATATTAATTGCTACATTGATCTGTTTCTTAACACCCGATTGGTCCATGATCTCTATTTAAAGATCATGGAGGGTTATTTGTCGATGATCGATTGTGAGAAAATCTCTTGTAAAATATTTATGTAATATTTTTCTTTTGCATTAATAAATTTCTCCAAGTGGTCGTGTTGGCTGGGGAAATGGATGTTTCCCTATAGGGGTTTAATATCTATGTGTTTATATTTGATCTAGTTGTGTGAGTGATTACTAAAGGTTTTCATGTTTTGTTGGAATACTTGTGTTGTCGAACATCGAAGCCTTCTACGCCTTTTCTTATGCATCCCTCAATCTAGATTCCACGACCTTCATCTTTGGATCCTCTATTAGGTTTGTCCAAATCTGCGTAGTTTCCTCACAAATCTTTGTGCATTCCTCTTCCATCTTATTGATATTTTCTATTCTTTTCATTGAAATTCTCTCTCTGCCTATGTTTTCTTCTAGAGGTGTTCTTGGCACTGCATGTGATTGCAAGTCCTCAATCCTTGTGCAGAAGCCTTTGATGACTTTTCCTATTCTGGAGACCTATTTTTCCATGGTGGCCTATACTACTAATGGCACTTTGGGAATTTCCTTATACAACTTTTGGACGGTTTCTTGTGTCTTCTATGCCATTTTCTCAGCTTCATCCTTCTCTTTTAAGGCTTTATCAACCCTTTCCTCGGCCTCATTCTTCTCCTTCATCACTCTTTCAACTTTTTCTTCAACTTTTCTCTTCTCTCGGAGACTAGATGTATACTTTTGTTGTGTTTTTATCTTTTCATCTGTCACCTTGATCAATTCTCTCCCTAATTATTCTGCACAAAGCCTTATCTCATGCATAATACCTACCTTCCAACTCTATAGTACATATATAGGAATCTGTGACACCAGTATGTTTAGGTGACTTAGTGTTTTCATTTGTTCTTGTAGTTATAACGTCGGGAAATCGACTACGTCTATCTCAATTATTAACGCTTTGCACCCAGATGTTAACTTATATAGGATTGGATTGGTAGTATGTGCTTCCTTAACCAGACTCACAGATGGTCCTTCACCCAAGCCTTTCTCTGGGGTTATCTTCACAGTCTCCAATAGTTGTTGTATTGTTATTAACTGGTCCTTCACCTTCTGGTGTTGTTCTTCTTGTTTCCTCATTGATTCCTCAATGGCCTCCTCTGTGGAATATCATACTTGGTAGTCGATCTATCCATGTCGTCGTCTATCAGATCATAGGTAGGTGGTACTTTATGATATTTCATATTTTTACGTGCAGCTACAGTTGGACCCTTCCCCTTGTATTTTCTTTTGACAACAGCTCTTGAGACCATTTGATGTGTTGCTTCTATTGATGGTCCTAGCGTATTACCTTGGCTATTATTTTTTCCATTTCCATGTCCTTCATCTAATTCTTCCTCGTCATTGTCTTGCTCCTCTCCTTTGTTTAGGTGTTTCGTTTTCTCCCCTAGGACTTTCTAGTCATCTTCCTAGTCATTGGTGATCAAGCATACATCATTCGCTATCACTTTTTAGTTGGTTGGAAGCCACTGGAACGTAGGGTCCATTTTGTCTTGAAAGTACATATGGTGCATCCCTTATTCAAATTGAGTGATATCCTAGTAGGTCTCTACCATATGGGCACTGATGTGGAACGTTTGCATTACTATGTACTTGATCATGTCAAAGTAGACATAAAATGTAACATTGTTATCTAGTTGTCTCCTCTTGTTTGTTGTATGCCATAGGTTGGCATATCCTGTAGGTGCATTACCTCTATTGGTTGTTCTCATACATTAGTAATGACCAGGATCCTTCCATCCAACTAGTGCAATCAAAATGAGAAGCCAAGAATAGAGAAACTTTGTTCTTTTCTCCTGCACTTCTATGCAGTCTATCAAAAATGGATTCACCAAAAATGTGGCCCAATTCAGCTGGACTCCCTTTGCACACTTTTTCGCAGCTGCGATTACTGCAGCTGACACTTCGTCTTTGCAACATTTCCCCAGTAATTTGTAGTCCAATACCTACATTTCAAATCACACAATTTCATTGTTTATGTTTGCAACATCTATCCCCCTCTTTCTTCTAAAGGTTTGAAAATTATCCTGCATAGATTATGTCAGTTCTTTCTCCCTTGCCTTGTTTGCGAACAATGTTGTTGGTGCCTCTCCTGCTTTTGGAAAACCAGTGATCCATGCAATTGATTGGGTATCAATCGATATTGATGGGTCTATCCACAACGTCCCTCTGTGGACGCAACTTAGTAGCATTTTGATACAAGCATTTATATCCAGACTTCGGCCAAAATTGGGGATCTCCAGCAGGTTCAGTATTCTTGATCTTTCTAGTCCTATATCCTATGTCTATGGTTCAAGAAAGATTGTTCCTATTCCTAGATTGTTCCTATTCCTAGTATAGTTTGAGAAAATTTTGTTTATCCATGATTCATGGTGTGCAAACTTCAGGGCAACAATCTTCCCTAGCATGTCCCCTTCCACAATTACACCAGTTGGTATTTTCGCTGTGACCAGTGGGTATTTTTCATCTGCAAGTACTTAAACTTGAAGCACTGTGTCTTTTCGTGGTGGTATATATTCTTTGTGAAAACTTGACTATGAGGCCAAAGCTCCTAGTATTTCCTCCAACACTAATGAAACTGGCAGTCTTTTAGGTGTCTTTCATGCTATTGTTACTGGCACTCCAAATTTTGGTGGTGCCATTGTTCTCTGTGTCTAAGTTCGGTGATTGTTCTATCCTTGTACTCATTCGACTGCGGTTTAGATCTAGTTGTCTTTGTATGCTCATAGTTCTTAGCAAATGCAAATAACCTTTTCCATTGGGCCCTTATGTACTTTTATCACCCTTTGACAACTATATATTTTCTTTCTCTCCCAACGTAAATGTTAAATCTGATCATAATCTACAATCAATTCTTTCCTTATTGTGGTATCAATTCCAATCCTTCGTCGAATTGTTCCTTTGATTTGTAAGTTTGTCCCGATCCTCAACGACGCCTTCTATTTATAACTATGCATCTCCAGGACGTTTTTTCATTGATGTATTTTTAAATTTTATTTCTGTTCTTTAATGTTGTTAACAGTCTTTTACCGTGTGTGAATTATTTGGAAATTTAACTACCTTGGTATCATTTCTGCTATCTATGCTATAGTCCCTTTTTTGTGTGATACTTCTTCCTATCTACTTTTTTATTTCTTCTTCTTTTCTCACTTTTTTTTTTCATCCTTTTTCTACTTTTTGTTTATTTTTTGTATTTCACCTCCCTACTATAGTTCAACTACTATGATACATGTGTTCTTACGTAGTTTATATTACTACACAGATGGTCGGCCATCTATATAGAGTTTGAGCTGACTTCCATTCAAAATTCCTCCAAGGGCTTCTCCATTCAAGGTTTCCAACTGCACAACACCTGCCTTTGTCACATGTTGAATCAAATAAGGTCTTAACCAATGCATTCAAATATTTCCTGGATGTTGCATGAACTTACTATCATATAGTAATACTAAGCCTCCCAGTTGAAATTTTTTATGTTTAATGTGTTTATGATGCCATGCCTTCTCTCTTTCCTTCTGAACTTATTGATGGAAGCCTGTGACAGACCGATCTTCCTCAAGATGTAATAATTGTGATAATCTCTCCTCTACTGCTCCAAAGTCCAAAAGATCAGTAATCACTGCAACACACATGAAAGGTAGAATGAACTCCATCGGCTTCACTACTTCTTGGCCATAGACCAACCTAAAAGTGTTGAAATAATGTAACTTCGAAGAGAATTCTAATTATATTTGAGTTATTATCTTATAGATAAAATCCACTTTTGCATATTGATCATGTCGGGTCTTGTATAAGATCAAATCCCCTTTTGTGGATTGGTCAAACCATATTTATATGGTGGTATTTATAAAGTCATCCCCTAGTGTTTATAAAGTGGTTTTAACCACTCCTAGAAGAATTCATCCCTACTAAGTGAAGAGACATAACCCTAGTTCCTTCTCAACTAGTATTTATATGTGAGGATGGTGCACTTGTACACACTCACACTCACTCATCTAGTGCACGTATCTTGAAGGAAGTTGTAGTTCTAGGAGGAAGGATAAAAGAGGCGCATGCTCAATCTTAGTTTATTATTGGTGTTTTGGTCTTAGTCTTGGCATTGTATTGGAAAAATATTATTGAGGAAGTTTTTGTTGGGTTTTTTCCCCCATGAGGGTTTCCCAGGATAAAATGTTGTGTACCTTGTGATTGTGTTTCTTTCAGTGATCCTCTTTATGTTGTTGTTTTGGAAATGAATTGAATGCTCATTTAATTTGGAAATAACCTAATAACAATAGTAAAAACTTAACATGGTATCATATCTTGAATGAATAAAGAATCTTTCACTAGGTATCTAGATGTCAGTGTTGTCGTACAATAAAATTAGGGCTTTATACTGAAGATGATTTTTTGACCAAAAACTATCTTGAGAAGTGCACCCTGTCCTAGCACATCTTTTGGCAGCTTGAGCAAACCTTTCCAGTCACCAAATTCTCCAGAAAGTCAAACCCTAGTTTTGATTGGTACCAAAAAACCAGGAAACTAGAACCAGTACCAGAAGTACTAGTCTAGAGTTGTGCAGGTCAAGTTTCAAAGGGTAAAACTTGAAATTTTATGAAACAGTAAGCTCCAACAACCTCTCATCAACCCAACACATCTCCTGGTAAGCTCAATTTCAATTTTTGAGCATTTTCATTTTCTGGTCATTTTCTTAGCTCCATGTCAAGATGTCTGCAAACACCAATCTTGTTTGCAAGCTATAAGGTGTGAAAAAATTTCATTCTTGGAAGTACAAAATTGGACTCATTCTTTAAGAGAATGACCTTGCAAAATTCATAAAATAAAATGTACCGGAACTGGAAGAAAATGCAACCAAAGAAAAGTACAAGAAGGATATGCTCAAGGCTAAAAGAATAATTGCAGATTCCATTAAAGGCCACATGATCCCTCAAGTATATTCTAATAATACTCCAAAATGTATGTTTGATGCCGTAGCCATAATTTATGAAGGAAATAACATCAACCATAAGATGAACTTGAGAACCCAACTCAAGAATACAAAGATGCAGAAAGGAGAAACAATTCAAGACTATTTCTCTAGGGTTTATCAATTCAAGGAACAATTAGAGGCAATTGGAGACAACTTGGATGAATATGAAGTCATAATGAAAACTCTTAATGGTATCACAAGACCTTGGGATTCCTTCATCCAAACTATTTGTGCAAGAAAAGAGAAACTCCAATTTGACAGTTTATGGGAAGAATGTATTCAAGAAGAAGCAAGAGTGGCCAACTAAGAAGCCATCCTATTAAGAGATGAAGATAAATCCCTAGCTGTTCATGCTAATGGAGGAAAGAAAAAGTCTCATTTTCACAAGGATACCCACTTTCATAAAGAATCTCACTATCCAAAGAGATTCTAGAAATATCATAAGGGTCAAAGAAAGGAAAATGATTTCTCCTCTTATCAATGTTATCATTGTGATAAGATGGGACACATTGCTAAGAATTGTCCTTCCAAAAGGGAATAATTCAAGAATATAAATGACAAAATACATCATGCCCATGCAACTGAAGATGATGAGCCACCCAACAAGTTAACTAAAGAAGAGATTTAAGATTATGGTTTGTGACACCTGGAGAAGATACTTGGCTCATAGATAGTGGTGCATCTAATCACATAACAGGTTAGAAAGATATTCTCTCTAGCATTATAGAAAATGACTTCCCCCAGAAAGTTTCACTTGGATATGATTATCAGTACCCTATCAAAGGAATGGGAGAATCCACCTACAAAATTAATTCAGAAACTTTGATGAGAATGAAAGATGTACTCTATGTATTAGAAGACTATCTCACATCAACTACAAAGCCTTACCATATGTAAGCAAGGTATTTATAGGCTTACCATAATTAAAAAATGATCATGAAGGTGTATGCAAGGGATGTGCACAAGGAAATAACATAAATAACCCTTTTCCAAAGAGCGACAATAAAACAAAAGGAATCTTGGAGCTTTTCCACTTAGATGTATGCGGTCCAATTCCATCAACCTCTCTAAGTGGGTATGCATACTATGTATCCTTTATTACTCTCGTAAGACTTGGGTTTATTTCTTGAAATCAAAAGATGAAGTATTTGGAAAGTTCAAGGAATTCAAAGCCTTGGTAGAAAACCTCTCTGAAATAAAAATCAAGATACTCAGGTCAGATAATGGAGGAGAGTACACCTCAAATGAATTTGGAAGATTTTGCAGAGATGTTGGGATTAAGAGGGAGCTCACCACTCCCTGTAATCCTCAACAAAATGGTGTGGCATAAAGAAATAATAGAACAATTATGGAAGCAGTAAAGACTATGATTCACGATCAAGATCTTCTAATGCACTTATGGGATGAAGCAACAAGAACAACAGTTTATGTACAAAATAGATTATCCCATAGTGCACTTGGATTCAAAACTCACAAAGAAATGTTCACCTGAAAGAATCCAAAAGTAAGAAATCTCAAAATATTTGGTTTTCCAGTATTTGTACACATTCCAAAAGAAAAGAGAACTAAGTTGGATCCTTCAAGAATCAAGGGAATATTTGTCGGATATTGTGAGGTATCTAAGGCCTTCAAAATTTACATACTAGGTTACAATCATATTGAGATCAACAGAGATGTAACCTTTGATGAAGATGCAACACTCAAAATATCAAGGAAATGTCAACTTGAAGAAGTATATGAAGAAGAACCTGTATCTCCCAGAGTTGCAAAACCCGTGAAGGAAGTTACAGTTACCCCTGATGATGAGATTCAAGAAGATCATGATATGATAGAATCTCAAGAGCCTCCTCGTATGACAATCTCTCATAAGAGAAATCCAACTTGGGTGAGAGAACTTATTCAATATGTAAAGAATTATGTCACCCCAAAAGGAACCATGAGACAAAGGAAGAAACCTAATCCATTCTCTAGCTATATGGTCTTGATGTGTAATATCGTAGAAAAGGAACCTACTTTCTTTGAAGAAGTCGTTCAAGAGAAAGAATGGTTGGACACCATGACAGAAGGATATTGGTCCATTATGAAGATTAAAGTTGAAAATAGAAAGAATCATGTCTATAGGTTGAAGAAAGCTCTATACGGGTTGAAGCAAGCTCCTAGAGCTTGGTATGGCAGAATTGATAGTTTCCTGATGAGCATAGGCTTTACCAAGAGTAAAGTTGATCCTAACCTTTACTTAAAGGTTATGAATGATGAGATAATTATATTTCTACTATATGTGGATGAATTATTCTTAACAAGAGAATAAAATCTCATCACATATTGCAAGAAGAAGCTCACTGTAGAGTTTGAGATGAAATACCTAGGCCCAATGCATTATTTATTAGGTCTTGAAGTTTAGAAGAGCCCAGAGAAGTTCTTCCTTAACTAAGGGAAATATGTAGTTGAAATAATGAAGATATTTGACATGTTGGAATGTAAATCCATGAACACACCCATGGAAACAAATGTGAAACTCCTGGTTGATACTTTGTCACAGTTGGTTGATGCTAGTCTATACAGAAAAATTATTGGTTTGTTGATGTATCTGACGAATACTAGGCTAGATATATGCTTTGTTGTGAACAACTTGAGTCAGTATCTAGTAGAGCCCAGATGTGTTCACGTTGTATTTTCAAAGCATGTGATGAGATACCTTAAGGGTATGTTGGATTATGATCTCTATTATACTGGAGATCATGACTTCAAATTATATGGTTATATTGATTCAGATTGGGATGGAAGTGCTTCTGATAGAAAGAGAAGTACTTCAGGATATTTTTTCAGTTTGGGGTTAGCCACGACTTCATGGAAAAGCAGGAATAAATCTAGTTTTTCTCCCATCATGGAAGAATCATAATACATTGCAGCATGTTCCGCCAATTGTGAAGCTATATGGCTTCAAAAGTTGTTGACACGTTTGTTCGATATGGATATGGAAGCCACTGTGATTCTATGTGATAACTATATTTGTATAAAGATGATGAAGAACCCAATGTCCCATGATAAGTCGAAACACATGGAGATCCAGTATCACTACATTCGTGATATGGTGCATAGGGGAGTTGTAAAGCTCCAATATGTTGGCACAGATGAGCAGGTTGCAGATGTGTTAACCAAGCCTCTGTCTCGTGTGAAGTTTTGAGTACTTATGAGATAATCCTGATGTTGTCCTAAAGGACCTCCCTCGAAAGGGGGAGTGATGCTAATGATACTATGGTATCCTGAACAACAATGAGTAGATCCATTAGGATTTTATATCCTAGGGGATTGATCATCCCTAGGAATATCCTGAAGGTATGGTAAGGATGGTTTGTCAGAGTACCTATAAATGTATATGCTAGTTGTGGTCAATAGTGGTAGCTCCATTAGGATTAAATATCCTAGGGAATCTTATGATTCCTGGGTAGATCCCGAAGGTCCAGTAAGGATGGTCTATCAGAGTACCACGTGGTAGCTTAATAGGATTTTATATCCTATGGAATCTTATGATTCCTGGAAAGATCCCAAAGGTAAGGTAAGGAGGGTCTGTTAGAGTACCACAAAATGTTGTTGTTGCACCTACCTCATTATGTTTCCATGCGTTGTTGATGTTGTTGTTTCATCCTCATGCTGATGATGTTGTTGTTTCATCCTCGTGATGTTGATGATGTTGATTTATCCTCATGCTATTGATGATGTTGATTCAACCTCGTGTTTTTGATGATGTTGTACCAGCCTCGTGGTGTTGATGATGTTGTACCAGCCTCATGTTGTTGATTATGTACCAACCTTGTGTTGTTGATATTGTTGTTCTAGCTTCATGCTATTGGTGTTGATGTTTCAGCTTCATGTTAGTGCTAATGATGATGCTACTCCAATTCCATGTTGTGAATGATGATGATATTGATGATGAGAAAAACTTTCGATGACTTATAGATGTGCCAGACATTTTTCTAGATGTTTATGATGATGTTTCCCTCTCCTTCTCTTGATGATGTTGCATTGGGTCATTTCAGTAGAACACCCTTCTCGTTAAGGGGGAGTGTTGAAATATTGTAACTTCGAAGAATATTCTAATTATATTTGAGTTATTATATTATAGATCAAATCCATGTTTGCAGATTGATCATGTTGAGTCTTGTATAAGATCAAATCCCCTTTTGTGGATTGGTAAAACCATATTTATATGGTAGTATTTGTAAAGTCGTCCCCTAGTGTTTATAAAGTGGTTTTAACCACTCCTAGAAGAAGTCGGCCCTACTAAGTGAAGAGACATAACCCTAGATCCTTCCCAACTAGTATTTATATGTGAGGATGGTGCCTCACTTGTACACACTAACACTCAATCATCTAGTGCGCATATATTGAAGGCAGTTGCAGTTGCAGGAGGAAGGAGAAGAGAGGCACATGCTTAGTCTTGGTTTATTCTTAGTGTTTTTTTCTTAGTCTTGGCATTGTATTGGAAAACTGTTATTGAGGAAGTTTTTTCTTGGTTTTATCCCACATGAGGGTTTCCTAGGACAAAATGTTGCATACCTTGTGATTGTGTTTCTTTCAGTGATCCTCTTTATGTTGTTGTTTTGAAAATTCATTGATTTCTCATGTAATTTGGAAATAACCTAATAACAACAGTAAAAACTTAAAAAAAAGGTGTCTTCCCTATGAACTTCTTGCTTGTGATCTTGTATGCCCATATAATGCAGGAAATATTAAGTCTCAATCATCTCTCCCTACATTGAAGATCTCTGTCAAAGCATTGTCCATAATTTTGTTAAATGCTTCTATTGTCCCTTTATCCTAAGGGTGATATGGTGTACTATTCTGGTGATGAATTTGAAATTCCTCAATCAATGTTGCAATTGTCTTATTCAAGAAGTGTGTTCCTTGATCACTGAATAATATGAGCGGACATCCAAATCGCGTGACTACATTATCAAATGGAAATTGTGGAGCAGTCTCCATGGTTAGGTCTATGACTAGTGTTTCTTCTTCCCATCTGGTCAAATACTCCATCATAGTGATTATGTACCTCGTGCATGAACTTATTGTTGATGGGTTGATTGGCCCCACAAAGTATATTCCCATTTATCAAATGCTTGGAACGTAACTTGTGGGTACAAAGGAATTTCATCCCTCCTGGATGGATTTCCCACCCTTTGACATACACCACATGCCTAAAAGTATTCTTTAGAATCTTTATGAAGTGTGGGACACCAGAACCCTGTGCATAGAATCTTCTGCACAGTTTATTTACCTGCGTAGTGTCCTCCTGCAATCCCTTCATGCACTTCTGTGAGTATCATAGGAATTTCATGCTCCAACAGACATCGTCTCAAGATTCCATCTGCATCTAACTTGTATAAGTTCCCTGCAATAATATTATAGTCTACTGCTTTAACCACTAGTTGTTTCTTCTGTGAAACTTTCATTTCTGACGGGGCCATTCCTGTACTTAGAAACTGTACGATGTCTTTGAAGTAGTCATCCACCATATTAACTACAAATAATGGTGCATTTGGAAATTTGTCATCTGTATTCCCTACATATTCTCCTGATAGTATGTGTGATAAGTGATCAGGTCCTGCATTCAACTTCCCTGGTTTCACAACAACCTCAAAGTCACAGTCCTAAAACATCAGTAGCCACCTGCATATTATCCCCCCCAACATTATCTTGTTCACTAAGTATTCTAGTGCATAATGGTTTGTATACATCTTAAAATGAGATCCCAATAAATAATCTCTAAACTTTTGTAGTGCATATACCATTTCCAATCCTTCTCAATCCGTGGCAGTATAATTCTTCTCTGTTATAGACAACTTCCTACTTGCAAAAGCAATTGGATGATCTATGTATCCTTCTCCTGGTTGGGATAGTACTACACCCAATGCTATGGAAGATGCATCTACATGAACATGGAACTCCTAGTTCCAATATGGAAAGATCAAAATTGACGCAGTCATTAATTTCTATTTTAAGGTGTGCAAACCCTTCTGACAGTACTCATTACATTGGAACTTTGCTTCCTTTTTCAACAACTTCTCCATAGGTGTTGTAATCTTCATATAACCTTTGATAAACTTCTTGTAATATCTTGTGTGACCTAGAGTTTCCATCATTTTTCTAACTGAGGTAGATGGTTGTAAATCCAGAATTACTGCAATCTTGGTAGGATCTACTAGTAAGCCCTACTTGCAAACCACATGGCCCAAAAAAATTCCAAAAGGTGCGCAAAAAATACACTTCTTCAAATTCAACTAAATATGACATTGTATACACCTATCCAACATTAATATGAGTAATTCTTTGTGATCCTTCAATAGAATAAACACAGTCCAATCATATAATTACACTTCAAGGAAATTATGAATAAATTCCTTAAAATCTATAACCACAACTCTTGAAAAAACTTCAGGTGCATACTTCAGTCCAAAGAGCATCATTGTGTATTGATAAATTCCCCACTCAGTCACAATAGTAGTATTATACCCGTCTTCATGTGCAATTTTGATCTTATGGTATCCAGAGAATCCATCTATGAAATAATAAGCCTCCTTCCCTCCTACATTCTCCAGTACCTCATTTGTGAATGGTGTTGGGAATGGATCAGGCATAAATGCATCATTCAACTTCCTCATATCTACACAAATCCTGATTTTTCCTATTCTCTTATCTTGCACTACCATTGGGATTATCCACTCTGATTCCACCACCGGTTCAATGATCCATGTGTCCAACATCCTATCTATTTCTTCTTTCACCTTCTCTTTGTACCTGGGATTTAAATTGTAAGGTGTCTATCACACTGGTTTAGCACATGTTTTCAAAGGGATATTCATCTCGCCTAATTCCCCAGCTATCGCCTTCATTTATGAAAATGTAGTTGGGAATAGATCCTGATACTCGCACAATAAATATGCAAACTTCTCCATAGTTTCATCACACCAATAATCTCCTATCTGTGCAAACTTTGGATTCTATGTCGTCCCAATGTTTACCTTCCATGCCTTTATTGGCTATGTATATGCAGTAGAATCAAGCTCTAACCCTTCTACTATGTGTTCCCACTCAGTTTTAGGTACTTGCACATTCCTGGGATCTTCCTCATCACATTCTTATTTGGTCATATTGTAACACTCCAGTAATACACAAACAATCATAGAGACTCTATGCATACTACACATCAGTACCAACTCCATCTACCCTTCTTTTGAGAAGATATTGGTTCAAATAACTTGTAACCCTACATATATTAGTGGAGATTCATGTTTGAAAGTAAAATTTACCTTGAACCTTTGAACCATCTCATCCCAACTTGTTGTTTCTCTGCACATTTGCATCTCCAGATACCAGTTCTTTGGAATTGTATCCAGTGTATGTATAAATTTGTGCGTCCATTCCTTCTTCCGTACTAAACTCTATATGGTTATACACTGCTCAACATGACCTCTTGGATCACTTTACCATGTATACTTTTGCGCATTATTATCCACCTCAGTACCATATCTCACTTGAGTTAGTCTTCTGAACTGTGACAAGTCTTCCATCCCCTGTTTGTGTGCAACCCACCATCTAGCTGGACTGGCTTTCAGGACAACATCTAGTGATATCAGCTTTTATTGTTCGAGTACCTGTGAATCAAACACCTTTACAAATGAACTGATATTATTTAATCCATCATACCATGGTGGATCAAATAACTCTGCTCCAATCCAACACAATGATCGAGTTATGTGTGCACATCTCCTAGTTGATACTGCATGCATCATCTACTGCCAATGTTGCAGAAATTCCTTTGAATCTGATGCACACGAACTAATAATTCTTCAACTTACATACCATATGCAATGGTGTTGAAAAATCATCCATCCACGTAGTCATATTATACAATTTTTCAATTTCGTTCCCTCTTGATGGCTCTATGTACCTCTTTCCTTTTGTCAGGTCCAACGGTGTAGTAACCTTCAAGTCTCCTACCTCAAATATAATTTCCCACTTCTTCACGTTAATGATCCCCTGATTATAAAATTCCAATTCAAGTCCCATCAGTGTTGGATATGTTTTACTATCATCCATGATCTCAATGAATTAAAAATATTCTACATTGCACACTCCATCTATATTCACAGGTACTCTCACCAATCGACCAATCGAGACTATCCCGTGCTAGTTTTCTAACCTTCACCGAAGAGGATATCGAATAAACTTGGGATTCCCCATCATCTCCCAGGTCTACTTTCTTAACACATTCACATTAGACCCCACGTCCAAGATAACATTATCCACATCATATTCCCTAATCTGCACACTTAATCTGAATTCTTTGTTGGTCCTCCTTCTGCACAGTACTTGATTTTCTACGCTTTGTACGATAGGAATTTCCCTTTCTTGCGTGTAATGATCAATCATTTCATACAATGCATTCAATGTTGTTTCATATTTCATTAACTCTATGAAACTTATCAATAACTCTCTTAGAGTGATTACCTTCCCAAGAATCTTCTCTGGCATAGTACGATCACATACTGGAGCTGCATATGATGTTGATGCTATCCATTATGGTTCGAGTATCACTTTTCTTTCCCTCTAATACGTCTCCTTTTCTTGTCGAGGGTAAAATTTTGGCAGAGGTACTACTGATTTCCTTACCCATTTCTCAACCTGATTCCCTCCATTTATCGCATCAACCCATGTTCTAGTTCCTCCGCGTGTAACAATTGATATTATAGGTCATTCATTGTATTTTTCGACTGATATTTTCTGTACATTCTGATTTGGGTTCTGGTTATGATTCCCCCTTGCATGAAATTTCATAAGTAGTTTAGGATAGTATTATATTGTGTGCTACAATTATCTATAGTATGTGCAGGTTGTAGATGAATTTGGACAATCACAAGTGTCCTAGTTGGTTACAATTGTAACATATTATATATCCTCTACCTCCTCTGCCAAAATTTCCTCTGTTTCCTTGATTAAATCTTCTCTGATTATTATACTATGGACCACCTCCTTATGTCACAATATTTTCCTCTTGAATCTTGTACATATCTGAAGTGCACTCCCTCATCAAATAGAATGTGTGACCATCCTTCTCTTCATGCCCTACTGACTTGCAAAAATTGAAAAATTATTTCCTTGGCGTACTCTGGTATTTCTGCAGTAATGGGAAATCCATTGGATGATGTCCCCATTTCTTACATATCTCACAATATCCCCCTCTTGTTGATGGATGTGGTGCTCCAGACATTAAATACTGTGAAAATGCTAGGCATTTTTCCTTATGGTGGCCTTCAGTCCTACACTTGATACACTAGACTTGTTCCCATTTTTCCTTCCATTTTGTAAGCTCTGTTGATTGAATTGTCAAGGAAACTAACTGTGTCTATATTGCCATCCCTCCACTATCTCATACAGGGGATGCTTCCAATTTCATTTCAATCTCCAAATCTCTAGGCTTCGATGTAACATTTTGTTGTATTAATGGACCACAAATGTGTGGCAACAAGCCTGCAATAAACCATTCTCTGTGTTGTTGATCGAGAATTTGAAATGTTAACATTCCCATCACATCCTTGAATCTCTAATCAAAGTACCATACTGATTCAGTCTGTACCATACTGACTCAGTGCTAGAGTCCTCGCTTGTCCTATAGGTGTGCTACTCTATAGTTTCATGTACCAGACTAATGCAGGACCTCTAAATGATTTTGTCAGCTGTGCAATCTTTGAAACCTCATATTGGACATTCTTTGTAGCCCAAATTGTCTCACATACAAATATATGTTTCTCTAGGTCCTCCGACCCAACTCCCTTGAAACCAAGAAATATAAATGTGTTGTCTAACCCTGCCATGTTATTTTGTGTAGTACCTTCCCTTGATGATGTTGGTGGAATCTGACTCATTGTACTGCCTATGCTTATCTAACTACTACTATTATGATTCCCTATGCTAACTACAAGGTATTTTGACAAATCTTGAACTGTTACCTCAGAGGTTGGTGACACACATGGGGTCATGGATTCAACGTAGGATCCCGCCTAAGTAGGAGTTAATGGATCTTCTATTTTGGAACTAGACTGGAACTCCTCTTCCTCTTATTTTTACATGTGGTACATATACGATATGAAATATTGTGCAAGGTCCTCTCCACTTAGGCTCACTCCGTGGATCTCCTTTCTCATCCCCAGTCTTTTGCCTCTTATACCTCCTTCTACTATGCAATAATCCAAAATTGTCAACTTCTTCTGATACAACCTCTTCAGTTCTATGCATCCTTAGTCCCTCCCTTCCTTCTTCATTTCTTCCTTCATTCTTTCCTACTATTATACTACCCTCTTTTCATCCCCTAGTTCCCCTATGTGTGCAAAGCCCCTTAGAAATCATACTCCATTTTCATCACACACTTGTCACACAACAACATATGTATCCACGTACCTAGAAATTTCATGAATGTTCCACGTAGACCTTTGAATAAATCTCTCTCTGCAACATTGTATGACTGGGTACAATCCACTACAAATTCTACAATATAACCTCCCAATATACTATCCAACCAGAAATCAACTACACGAGAAGTATTATTACTTACAAAATTCAACTTCCTTACCAACTCAGGATTCTAGTTCCTCAACATTGCAATTCGATACCTCCCAGTATTCTCCACTAATATTTCTAACCACTCAGTAAAAACAATTGGAAATTTTCCAAAGAAAATCTCATGCAGTTTTGTATACAAATACCTTTGCATCCATTTCTTGTCACTCATCTAAGAGTTTCTATTCTCTTTTTGGGAAAATTCTCATTCCTTCCTTTCTCTCCATTATGAGATATCTTTCTTAGTCAGCCTCCAAAACAAAACCCTTCAAATAAAGTCCCTTTCGACATCACCTCCATGCAAGTGAAGTCTCACCCGAGGCACCTATTGGGGATGCAGGAACCGAGTTTCTATAGTAGTGAGGGAATAGGAGGTGATCATCTTATTCATTCTTACTTATCGGTTTTGTGCACATTATCCTGTATTTGTTCTTCCTTGGTTACTTAGTGAATTCATTTATATAGTACCATTATAATGAATATTGCAACAAAAACCATTTAATGTAACATTCATAACTACTAGATAGTGATCGTATAGTAGACAAATCTAATCTAACATGCATAAGAGAATCTTCATGATCAATCACATAAAATACATGCAGACACAATAATTAATGTGGTTCACCCAACTTTGGGCTACGTACACAACAATTGGCTTCATTATTATTCTTTCCGTAATTGTCTCAGGCTTGCGCACTACACTTACAATAGATATATCATGCTATCTCTCTCTCCATCTTGCCCAGTCTCTCTACAGTGAAAGCCTCTCTCTGCAACTTCTCCCTAACCAATCAGACATAGACTCTTCATCTCAGTCTATTCTCTCACTCTCCTCACAAAAAGGTCAACAACAGTCAACAACATAACCTCGAATGGAACCAGACTCAAAAATACATCAAGAGAACCCTTATATTCCCAACCCATTACATATTTATACATGAATTATAGGGCTCAAAACCCTACGTTTTTTATCCCAAAACCCTATTACAACTCATTCTGACTCATGACAACTCATGTTAACTCACTTCAATCAGGATTTATTTTCCTTCTTTACCATCTCCATGCTGCTTTTGCACTCCCGACTGTTGTTCTTCCTGATTTTGTGTGTATTTATGCTTTTGGCATACCGAGATACTATCCTTCCTTTTAACCCACTTTATCTTCTTGATTTATTCTTTGGTAAGTGTGTTCTTACTATGCACTGCACTCCTGAATGTGCCTCTACTTCACACTCTCGAGCCTGAATGTGCATTTACTACACAATCCTGAGCCTGAATGTTCCTTTAGTGCACATTCTGCTCCTTCCTTGTCTTATTTCTTCCATTGTTGCACATATCCTCCATACTTAGGATTTTCATGAAAACTGTATCCAAAATTCCTATCCAACAAATGGATTTGATTAATTTTTTCCCTTTAAGTTAGTTGCTTTCAAATGCAAGTGACCATCCTTCTTGCATTAAAACTATGCCAATGACATGTCCTAAGGAATCACACTCCATAATAAATGTTTTTGTGAATTCAAGTGTGGCTAGGACAAGATTTGTACCACCCCACAAAGAGGAAATTTATTATATTTTTGAAGAATTGTGCCAAGATATCAAGCAAGTCATTTCACTGCACTCTCGCACTCCCGCATTTGCACACTCCTAATAATTTGGATACTTACAAAATTAAATATAATTTTGATCCAATGAACCCAATGGAAGTTGCATTTTAATTGATTACTTGTATATGTCCATTTAGGATTCATCGTAATGCTGACTAGGAGAAGCTATTAAAGTTGTTGTTTTTTTCCAGTTCTATTTGTCTTGCCATTGCATACAAGTTACTAGAGTCACACATAACAATATAATTTGTCTGTTTTGATATCATGGGAGGGTAACAATGCTAACTTTTCTTATTTACAATAGGATGAAACATATGGATGGAAAAACAATCAACTATGGTACTTATTGTTGAGACTCATAGTAATACTGAGAGGTGGGGGGTGAATCAATATTACATCAATTTTCCAATTTTCCTTTCTTTAAATGATTGATATTATTTTGATGTGCTTACTTAATCACTCATTCATACAAAATGAAAACAACACAGGAAACACAGTACACTAGAATTTTTTATGTGGAAACCCAATGTGGGAGAAAACCACAAAACATCTTTCTTTATGTTCTTCTACAAGCACCAACTTACAATTTATAATCTTTTAGCTCAACAGGAACCCACCTATTGAAAATACTGAGGAAATCAATCCTATGAGGCACCCCCTATTACAAATGATGAGGAAACCAATCCTCTCAGGCACCAACCTATTACAAATGATGAGGAAACCAATCCTCTTAGGAACCAACCTGTAGAATAAGGATTCCAACCCTATCCCTTGCACCGCCCTACCTCCCTTTTACAATTTAGGCTTTTACTCATTAAATGTAAAAGCCTAAATTGTAGCCTACCACCTTCAAGGAAAATAAAACATGTGGTGGGATCAGCTCAAGTAGGTTAAGAACATTGATGAGAAGATGATCTCATGGAGTTAATTTAAGGGATATTTCTAGTAGAAACACTTGTCAGAGAAATATTATTATAAGAAGATGAAAGAGTTTATTTAAACTCATGCTTGGAAGCATGACAATGGAGGAGTATGAGAGGAGGTTCTTTGAATTACTGAAGTATGTTGGATTCATAAAGTATAAGAAGGTTAAAATTCAAATATTTATGAGTGGGATACATTCTTTCTATAGTGATAAGATACATTATGATGAGCCCAGGATGAGAGATTCATTTGGGGAAATGCCAAGATAAAAACCCATAATATGTTGGGAATGTGAGGGAGACCACTTGTATAGGGATTACCCTCACAAAGGATAAAGGATGAGGATTATTCATAATATTCAGGACGATGATATAGTTAGGAAATGGGTAGAAGCACGCTAAGGATTTATGCAACGTTAGATGATGAGAAAAAAAAAGTACCAATCTCCCATGATTGAAGTAGAAGCTAATATTCATAACCAACCTATAACCATTTTAATTGATTATGGAGTTAGCCATAGCTACATATATCATATTCTTGTTGAAATATTTCATTAACAAAGAAGTAAACATGAGAAATATTGGTTGGTTAAACTAGCCACGAGAGCTAAGAGAAGGATTAGTGAGTTGGTTAAGGATTGTATAATGGACATGAATGGACTCGATGCAAAGCTAGATTTGAACATCATATAGTTGGGTTCATATGATTTTTTTATTGTTATGGATTGGTTGGAAAATAATCATGATGTCATACACTAATACAACAAGGAATTCACCCATCTTGATAAGGAAGGGAAGCCAAGAAAAATTAAAGAGATTCCAATGCATGTATCTATTAGATAAATTTCATCCATGTAGTTGAAGAGTTTCAAGAAAGGATGCCAAATTTACGCAACTATATGGAAGAGGGAGACGAAGATAAAATTCCAAGTGTTGAAGACCATCCGGTATTGAAATATTTTGAGAATGTATTTGGGGAGTTACCAAGGTTGCCACCAAACAGATACATTGATTTATCCATTGATTTGGTGCCAGGAGTTGCCTTAGTGTACAAGAATCCTTATAGGATGGGCACATCAGAGTTGAAGGTATTGCAAATTCATCTTGAATAAATTTTGAAGAAGTGGTATATACACCCAAGTGTATCACCATAGGGTGCCTCAATGCTCTTTGTGGAAAATAAGGATGGAACCTTAAGGTCGTGCATTGGTTTCATACATCTAAATAAGGTTACCATAAAGAAAAAATACCTCTTTCCAAGGATTGATGATATATTTGATCAGTTGAAATGTGAAAGAATATTTTCCAAGATTTAATTGAAGTCAGATGATCGTCAAGTGAGAATAAAATAAGAATATATCAACAATACAATATTCACGACAGTATATGGACATTATGAGTTTGTGGTTTTGCTATTTGGGCTATCAATTGCACTGATTTTCTTCATGTTCCTGATGAATGGAGGGTCCAGGGAATATTTTGACAAGTTTTTAATAGCTTTTTTGGATGATATAATCATATACTCAAGGATAGAGGAGGAACATGAGAAAAATTTAAGGTTGGTGCTACAAGTATTGAGAGAGAATTAGTTGTATGTCAAGTTAAGTAAGTGCATATTCTATCAAAGGAAGATTCATTAGTTGGGATATATTATTTCATAGAAGGGGATAACAATTGATCCTGACAAGATAGAGGTAATTAGAGGAAGGAAAACACCAAAGAATGTTATAGAGGTCATATCATTCATTGGACTTGCAGGTTATTATAGAAGATTCATTAAAGGGTTTTCAAAGATTGCAAACCCAATTACTTCTTTGCAAAAGATTCCAAGGGTGTAAAATTTGAATAGACCTTTGAATGTGAAGAAAGCTTTCAAGAATTCAAGAATACTTTGATAAGTGCACCAATGTTGAAGATTGCAGACCTAGATGAAGATTTTTAGTATGCACTCATGCATGAAAGGGAGGGCTTGGTTGAGTCCTCATGCAAAATGGGCATGTGGTATGTTATGAGTCAAGAAAATTGAAAAAACGTGATAGGAACTATGCCACACATGATTTAGAATTGGAACATATAATTCATGCATTGGAAATGTGGAGACATTATCTCATGGGAATACATTTTGATGTAAGGACAGACCATCGTGGTCTAAAACATTGGTTTGGACAAACAACACTAAATTCCAGGAAAACTAGATGGCTGGAACTCCTCAGAGAATATGACTTTGATAGAAATCATATAAAATGAAATGAGAACCAAGTGGATGATGCACTTAGTAGGAGAGTGCATGAGATGCATTCTACAACCATTAGCATGTATAAGTCTAATTTAAAAGAAAAAAAATTAGAGGCTGCAAATTCATATCAACAATATTTGCAAATAAAAGAAGCATTACAACAATGCAATTTTTAGTAGGAAATTAAATATTATGATTTGAAAGAAGATCGAGTACTCATGTACAAGGAAAAGGTATATGTACTAAACTACAAAGAGATAAAAAATATAGTGCCAAGGAAAATGCATAATGCGCCTTATGTTTGGCACCCAAAATATTAGAAATCAATTGTAGTTATAATAAGCTGATACTTTTGGCCAGGAATGAAGAAAGTGGTGGTTGATTACATATCCAAATTCCTAGAATGTCAAAAGGTAAAGAATGAGCATACACATCCAGCTAGACTACTATAGCCATTGCCTATTCCTAAGTAGAAATGGGAAGCTGTTACAGTTGATTTTATTACTAAGCTTCCCAAAACAATGAGGCAACATGATTCCATCATGGTAGTGGTGGATAAATTAACTAAGGATGCACATTTTCTTCCAGTGAAGACAAATCACAAGGAAGACAACATTGTAGAAATTTACATGGATGAAATTGCTAGGCTACATGGTGTGCCCAAGGAAATTGTTTGCAATAGAGATCCCAAGTTCACATCAAATTTTTGGAAGGGTTTGTTTAAAGGATTTGGGACAAATTTAAATTTTAGATATGTTTCTCCCCTTCTATATTCTACATCAAAAGTTGGTGTCTTGAGCTTCCTTTCAAAATATCTCACTCAGTCCTTCTCCTCTACTTTCTAATAGGGGACACACTTGGGATACTCTATGGCCCTGAACATGCATGTTCTCTTCTAGTCGATTGTATTGGTGAATGATGTATTAACACACTCCTTGATTTCCTATATTCTGTGTGGTCATCCCTATTGTCATGAGATCTACATGTTTCCAGAATCCCTATTGGCCTATTATTGTAGCATATTCAGAATCTGTAGAAACTACTCTTGATCCCTCATCATCCTTTCGTTGTTTTCCCTATATCTCTGCACTTCTCTCTTCAATATTCTCATAGTTTCATCCATTTCCACAAGATCCACCGTATTCCTTCCGTTGGAATTAGTCTCTACATTTCCCATGTTGACATGTAGACCTCTGGACTCTTCCTCATGGCTGTAAGATTCTTGAGCATCCTCCATATCTCTAGTTCTCATATAGGAACCAAAATTTCTTTCATGTATCTCTAATTCTGTAAGAAATTTGCATGTAACAATTATTGTTAGAATCATGCATATTGTAAAATATTCCATTTATTAGATTACAAGTCATTCTTCATCTAAATTTATGAGGTATGGATGTGTTAGCACAAGATTGGTTAAGGTGCCAAGTGTCAAGAAAAAGCATTGACAACAGTCTCACAATTTTCCAAGCATCAAAATCACCCATGGATTTACACTACCGAATTTCACGCAGACACACAGGCGGGCGCTACCTAAATTCTGGCAGAAAATGAATTGTGCAGAGTTATTTTACCAGTTTTGAGTCACTAACTTGAAACTTGTACTATGAACAATTGAGAAGGTATTTTTGAAAAATGGAGGAGAATTTTGTTCATAGCATTCCAAATAACAAAAACCTCTCTTAGTTTTTCAAAATGTGGTATAGTTTGAGAGATATTAGACATAGAAGTGGCGCTACCAACTGTTTTACAGCGGCGCTACCTAATTTCCTGTAGCGATCACGGTTTTGATATTTGCCTTGTTGGGAGGTTGCCACCTATCAAGGAGGATTCGAATGGCTTCTAAAGGATCAGTTAGATTTCAAGGGACACTTGCACCTAATATTTAAATCCATCATAAGCCTCATGCATGAGGTGGAAACAATTTATTAATGACTTCCAACAAATTCCTGAAAATTAGCAGTTTGTTGGATTTGTGTCTCTTTGATTGTTGCCACCTATCTCCAAGGTTTAGAATCCAATGGAGGATATGGGATTCGACCTCCTAAGGTTATTTGGATGTTATTTTCTATTTAACGAAGGAGAGATCTCTTGGAGAAAAGAGGAAAAAACACTAGAGTAGTACTCCTGGGCTATAGCTTTCACTTTCAGTTTAATAAAACAGTGCAAAGTCATGGTTTTTCCAGATCATAGATTCTTGTGATGTTGTTTACAAATTTTTTCTATTGCTTAGTTTCAATAACATTTCATATGATCTTATTATCATTCCTTCTCGAGTTGTAACTGTTTTTGGAATGAAATTCATTCTTTTTGTTAGATGCTCTGTTGCATAACTGGTTATAGATTGTTTCTTGTAGAGAAATGAAGGCCTATAACTCATCCTTTGTTAGATTCTTTGTCCCAACAGTCTCTTTCAACTGATTTATACAAGGAACTCACTCTTTTCTAAGTTCTCTTTGTATTTTGATATGTTTTCTCTCTATTCTGTTGTCATGCACTTATGAATCCTTCTCTCTGTAAACAGTTTCTACCTTGCCTTTGTTCCATTGATTTCCATTGTCGAACACTCATATTATTTGCATGATAATTTAACTCCATGCCCAATGGACTATTCACACTTCCCAACCCACAAAACCTAAAAACCCAAAACCTTTTAAAATGCATAGTCTGTCCACTATTTTTGCGCATTATTGATTTATCATTAGTTTTTGTTACATTATTTGAGAGATCCCTCTCGTGGTTGGAAAGGGAAGTTTCCAATCCAAATTGGTTCGAGGTTACCTCAAGATTTACTTGCATGCAACCGAAGTCAAGTTCCGAGTGTTAACATTTTGGCGCCGTTGCCGGGGATCGAACCCGAGTCACCCACGTGAAAGGCGGGAATACTTACCACTAAATGTTAACACTCGAAACTTGAATTGGGTTGCATGCAAGTAAATCCCGAGGTAACCTCAAACCACTTTGGATTGGAAACTTCCCTTTCCAACCACGAGAGGGATCTCTCAAATAATGTCACAAAAACTAATGATAAATCAATAATGCACAAAAACAGTGGACAGACTGTGGATTTTAAAAGGTTTTGGGTTTTTAGGTTTTGTGGGTTGGGCAGTGTGAATAGTCCATTGGTCATGGATTCAAATGATCATGCAAATAATATGAGTGTTCGGCAATGGAAATCAGTGGAATAGAGTCAAGGTAGAAACTGTTTACAGAGAGAAGGATTCATAAGTGTATGACAACAAAATAGAGAGAAAACATATCAAAATACAAAGAGCACTTAACAAAGAGTGTGTTCCTTGTATACATTAGTTGAAAGAGATTGTTGGGATAGAGAATCTAACAAAGGATGATTTATGGACCTTTAGTTCTCTGCAAGAAACAATCTATAACCAGTTCTGCAACAAAGCATATAACAAAAAGGATGAATTCCATTCCAAAAACAGTTACAAATCGAGAAGGAATGATAACAGGATCATATGAAATGGTATTGAAACTAAGCAATAGAAAAACTTTGTAAACAAGATCACAAGAACCTTTGATCTGGAAAAACCATGACTTTGCACTGTTTTATTAAACTGAAAATGAAAGCTACGGCCCAGGAGTACTACTCCAATGTTTTTTCCTCTTTTCTCCAAGAGATCTCTCCTTCCTTAATAGAAAATAGCACCCAAATAACCTTAGGAGTTTGAATCCCATCTTATCCATTGGACTCTAAGCCTTGGAGGTAGGTGGCAACAATCAAAGAGACAAAAATCCAACAAACTGCTAATTTTCAAGAATTTGTTGGAAGTCATTAATAAATTATTTCCACCTCATGCATGAGGCCTATGATGGAGCTAAATATTAGGTCCAGGTGTCCCTTGACATATAAATGATCATTTAGAATCCATTTTAATCCTCCTTGATAGGTGGCAACCTCCCAACAAGGCGAATATCAAAACCGTGACCGCTACAGGAAATTAGGTAGCGTCGTTGTAAAACAACTGGTAGCGCCACTTCTATGCCCAATATCTCTCAAACCATACCACATTTTGAAAAACTGAGAGAGGTTTTTGTTATTTGGAATGTTATGGAAAAAAACCTCCTCCATTTTTCAAAACTACCTTCTTAATTGTTCATAATCCAAGTTTCAAGTTAGTGACTCAAAAGTGGTAAAATAACTCTGCACAATTCATTTTCTGCCAGAATTTAGGTAGCAAATTTAGGTAGCGCCTGCCTATTTGTCTGCGTGAAATTCGATAACGTAAATCCATGGGTTCTTTTGATGCTTGGAACCCAGTGAGAGTGTTTTCAATGTTTTTTCTTGACACTTGGCACCTTAACCAATCTTGTGCTAACAAGATGAATTGGAATATAATTCTAATTACTTAGATACATTATCCTGTAAATCAATTTTCCAACTACTGTACACATGTCTCATTCAAAGTTCTAAGATAGAAGTTGCATCCTTCTAAAGTTTCCAATTTCTACTAATTTTTTCTCTATCCTTGTTGATGAAATTTTGCTAAGCGGCTATCTTTTTCCCTTTATAATAGAAAAACGGTCAAGATTTTTTTATTTATTAGGAACATATAACATCTATGATTGGGAATACAAAACAACATTCAGATTTGAAATCTGATGCTCCAACCAAATTACATATCAATATGGAATTGAAAACTTTTCACTTTCTTCAGACTTGGAATTTTTAACCAAACTTGGCTATCTCCCAAACATAGAAGAACTGAGAAAAAATATGTCAAGACAAAGTTGTCTGGATTGACGTGTAGGACAATTGTACACTACACAAACTTTTCTAAATTGGTGATATTGGGTACCTTTTTCTCCTCTGAAGTTTCCAAAAACCCCTTAAACGTGCTCTGGAATAGTGGATTTTGCACTATTTCAGTATCCCCACACCAAGCCTTTTGAATTTTGTCACTATCCCAAATGGGTATCTCCATGCCTAGTTTTTGGGATATCAATGACAATTTCACCTTTATCTAAGCCCTGGTTACTGATCAAGACCCAGATCATTAAAAAAACATTTATAAACATTTTTTATAAAATTTAAGTACAATTAGTCTATGGGTCTCACTGGAATTCTTGTAGCCCTCATCATTGTAGACACACCCCACAAATTTCATTTGATTATGAGTTGAAACACTCATGTTCTAGCCAAAACAAGTTTTTGGCTCCATTTTTTTCGTAAATTTTCTATTTTTGCTGATGTTGTTGCTAATGTGGAATTATAGGTCCACATGGCACCCCTTCATTGGCCAATCCCCCAAAAATATTTCAACTGACATCAAAATTGATTAACGCCATTTTTATTCATAGAAATATGGATTCATTTTTTCATTCAAATAAGGGGCTTAAGGCGCATTCTCGATTCCCAGATATTTAGATCATCTGAATTTGGTTGGCCCTTTTAATGAAAAATTTTAGAAATCCTAGATTTCTAGATTCTAGGATGGTCATGGTTCCAACATGAGTCAATGTTCCACACCTTTATCTAGCCTTTCAATTAAAGTTCACTAAAAGAATTTTTTCGGATTTCCAGATGGTTACAGTTCCACTTCCTAGTTTTTGCATCCAACATCCATCTTTTCCATAAAACGTACTTAAATACTTTCTTGGATTTTTGGATTCCCGAATGGTCATAGTTCCTCTTTGCGGTTCCACCATCCATCCTTTGACTTTTCCAAAAAAATCCTTTGTCCGCCACCACAACCTACTATCGCGGCCCTGTTGACGGGACACTCCACTGACATTGTACTAGTGACGTGGCACCTACCTCAATTATCTTAAATCCAAAATTTTCAATAAAATTCACTCAAAGTATTTTTTTGAATTTTTGCATTCCTAAATTGTCACAATTAAACATCTAGATTCTGCCATCTGACATCTGTCCTTTTGCGAAAAGGGAACTTAAAGTATTTTCAGAATTTTTGGATTCTTAGATGGTCATGTCTTTGCTTCCAGTTCCACCATCCAGCATCCAACGTTTTCAGAAAATCTTACTTAAAAATAAATTAGATTTTTGGATTCTGCCACCCCTGCCACTTACTCCTAATATATCTAACGACTTAGATCTATCCAATCCAACAAAATTGATTAAAATCAAGCTTAAAGATGCACAACGACTAACATAATTTCTTAATCCAGATAGATCTGATGACTGAGGACGATTTGATCTGATGACTCTAGTTAAATTCGGTTTAAAGGTACTTGATAAAAAAAATATTCTAAAAATTATCAAAGATTCCATGAAAAAATTGTAATTGAGCTTCTCATGACCAATTCGACCCTTTGCATGTTGATTTGACCCTTGCACCCATAATCCATCATCCCACGCCAATTTCTCAGTGAATTTTTCCTTCAAAATTTGTCTACTTTTCCATTGTTTGTATAATATTTTGTATATACAAAAATTCATTTTAATTACAAAGATTATAAAAAGGCAATTGAAAACTCCAAGTGGGGTGATTGTTTGTCTCCTAATTTCCATGCTCAACTTGGTATTTTTGCCATTGTCTTTATAATATTTTGTATATACAAAAATACATTTTAATTACAAAGATTATGAAAAGGTACTTGGAAACTTCAAGTGGGGTGATTGTTTGTCTCCTAATGTTCCATACTCAACTTGGTATTTTTATCATTATCTATCTAATATTTTGTATATTCAAATATACATTTTAATTACAAAGATTATGAAAGGGCACTTGGAAACTTCAAGTGGCGTGATTGTTTGTCTCCTAATGTCCCATGCTCAACTTCATATTTTTGAATAATATATGATTATATCATCCAAAAAATATATTACAAACTTGTCCAAATATTCCCTGAACCCTACATTCATCAGGAACATGAAGACAATTGGTGCATTTGATAGCCAAAATAACACAACCACAAACTCATAATGTCCATATCGTGTCCTGAATGTTGTCTTGTTGATATATTCTTCTTTTATTATCACTTGGCGATAGTCTGACTTCAATTGAATCTTGGAAAAAATTCTTTCACATTTCAACTGATCAAATAGGTCATCAATCCTTGGAAAGAGGTATTTTTTTTATGGTAATATTATTAAGATGTATGAAACCAATGCACGGCCTTAAGGTTCCATCCTTATTTTCCACAAAGAGCATTGAGGCACCCTATGGTGATACACTTGGGTGTATATACGACTTCTTCAAAATTTATTCAAGATGCATTTGCAATACCTTCAACTCTGACGTGCCCATCCTATAAGGATTCTTGGAAACTGGGGCAACTATTGGTACCAAATCAATGAAGAAACTAATGTCTCTATTTGGTGGAAACCTTGGTATCTCCCCAAATACATTCTCAAAATATTTCAATACCGGATGGTCTTCAACACTTGGAATTTTATCTTTGGCTCCCTATGATCCAAATTTAGGAGAGGAGTGAACCGATTAACAAACTGAATACAATAAATGCATAGATATGAAGAATAACAAAAATATCTAGTGAACAATATCTTCTATTAAATAATGAAATAGACTGAAACTATAAAACTGCAAAACTGAAACACTTGCTTGAATGGTGGTAGTTATCTCTGAGAAGAGATGTGGTTGCTACACGCATACGTCTGAGTAGAATGGATTACAATGAGGCTCCAGAGACATTTTTGATATTACTCATGAATTCCAAAACCCTATACATCCAAAAACCTAACCCTAGAAGGTGAAACGCCAAAAGTCATGTGGGCCCTATGGGTAAGTTGGTGTAATTTGGTACCTCAACTTCCAAGGGTTGCAATGTTTGCATACAAACTTCGTTTTAGGCTCGTGATAGATCCTTGGAAAAGTCTTTCAGAGAGATACAGATTTCAACATCAAAATATACCTCCATCTATAGTTTGACTGTGGTGAGCCAAAAAAACAATGTTAGGGCCCCAAAACAACTCTGGAAGTACAACAAGATGTGATGACATGAAAACATACAAAATAAGCCAGTTGGATTAGGCGAGAGGCCACTTGTATCCACCTGGATGATGTGTGGGGCTTCATAAAACCCTAGAAGTGTAGAAACCATAATTAAAAATTAGTATAGAAGAACATGCTGAATAAAAAACAGACACAAGGAGCTCATTGGAATAGGTGGGTGGCCACCAATATCCACCTAGATGATTCCTCCCCCCTTAGGAAGAAATGGTCTCTATTGCATTGAGTTCCTCCATCAGGCGAGGAAACTTCTTTTAGATTTGGCCCCGGGTGAGCCACTTGCCTTGGTGTAGGAGTTACCTTAACAACCTGATAAGGTTTGATCCGTTGTTGGAATGTTCCCTTGACCTGTGTGTCCACTATCTGATCAATGGATGTCTGTTCCATGCAGTCAGGGTTGAGCTCTGTTGGCGTCATTTTTTATGCGATCTCGAAGGTGTCTAATAATGGGGGAAAATATGGTCGAAGGAGGTCCACATTGAATATTGGATGCAGACTAAGGAAGGGTGGAGTGTTGAGCTCAAAAGAATTGCTACCCATAGCCTTGCTGATAGTGTAAGGCCCATGACGAAGTGGGCAAAGCTTCTGATGGGGCCCGTTGAGACGCTCCTTCTGCAAATGTAACCAGACTTTGTCGCCAACCAAAAACTAGTGTGGTACCATGTGTTGATCATGACGCTGCTTGTACTTAGCATTGGATTTCTGCAAAATATCCTCAACCTATTGGTGGATGTGTTGAATCCGCTCAATGAATCTGGTGGCTTTGTCGATCGTTGATTGATTAGGGGAAGATTTTGTCTATGTGGTAGCAAGAGGAAGTGCAACATCAATGGGTCTCAAGGTTTGGAATCCCAAACCCACCTGAAATGGGCTATGGCCAGTGGAACTACGGAGAGCCCTGTTGTAATTGTTTTGGACATATGGGAGACTCTCATCCCATGTATGTGGATGCTTAGAATTGTACATGCGCAGGATGTGCACAATAATTTCATTGACGACCTATGTTTGTCCATCGGTTTGGGGGTGGAAAGCAGTGGATTTTGTGAGTTTGGTGTCCAACAAAGACTAGAGAATTGACCAAAAGGTGTTGAGGAATATATTGTCTCGGTTGGAGATGATGGTTTGTGGTATCCAAAAGTCGACCCACACTCGTTCGAAGAAGATATTAGCAGTATCTGTCATTGTGACATTCTTCTTACAGGCTCTAAGGATGGCCATCTTTGAAAACCAATCAATGACCAAAAACACATAGTCATTTCCTTTCTTGGTGGATGACAAGCCAGACATGTAATCCATTGAGATGGATTCACAAGGCTTCTCGGGAATAGGAAGAGGGATGTATAAGCCTTGCTTCTTGATGGTTGGCTTGGCAATGGAACATGCAGTGCAAGATCTGATATAATTACTGACGTCTTGTCGAAGTTTTGGCCAATAAAATTGTTTCTGAAGAACAACCAAAGTTTTCTCCATGCCAAAATGTCCTGCCACCCGACTGTAGTGAGATTCCTAAGTCATCTTTGTACGCTCACTTGTAGGAACACATAGATCATCCAGGTGGAATAAGAGTTTGTCCTGAATGTAAAAATTAGTGACAGTTTCTCATGTACCCAAGAGTTGATAGGTGGTGGCAAAGTACGGATATTGCTGATAAATTTGGGGCCACTCAGATGCTTCATGTCCGTAGGAATGGAGCACAGTGGTGAGTGAAGCCATAGGTGGACGACTAAGGGAGTCAGCGACATGATTGGATATACATGTCTTATACTTGATGTTGAAATGGAATTTTTGTAGGTAGGTGGACCACTTCTGATGGTGTTCGTTCTACAATTTCCCATGTGTATTTATGAACTGCAGAGGCTTGTGAACAGTGTGTATGATCGTTTCTTTCCCCAAAATGTAATGTTTCCATTGATCACAAGATTGTACAATGGGATACATTTCCTTGTCATAGGTGTGGTATTTCCGGACAGTATCAAAGAATGTCTCACTATGGTATGCAACTGGATGCCCATGCCAAGTGAGACCTATGCCCACAACATAGTTAGATGCATCAATCTCAATCTCGAATGGTTGTTGCATATCGGGCAAGGAGAGTACTGGAGCTGAGCACAAGTGATGATGCATATCATTGAATGATCATTGTTGCTTCTTCCCCCACATGAACTTGGCCCTACCACCTCCCTTGGTCACCTGGATGAGGGCCCATGCAATATGGTAGAATCCCAACACTAACCGTCAGTAGAAGTTGGCTAGTCCCAAAAAACTCTGAAGCTCGGTCAGTGTGGTCGGGGCTAGCCAGTCACGAATAACTTGGATCTTAGCTATATCAACATGTACCCAATGCTCATAAAAAATGTAGCCCAAGTATTGGACCCTGTTCATTCCAAAAGAGCATTTTTCCAAGTTGGAATAAAGCTTGTGCTGCTGCAGAGTGCTCAAAACCTATTGAATATGTCGCATGTGCTCCTCCCACATTCTATTGAATATGAGGATGTCATCCAAATATACTACCACAAAGGAGTTGGTGATGGATATCAATACATCATCCATCAACCTCATAAAAGTGGTTGGTGCATTTGTTAAGCCAAAGGGCATGACTAGCCATTCGTAGATACCTTCTTTAGACTTGAAGGTTGTCTTCCATACATCATTTGGTTCGATGGGAACCTGGTGGTAGCCAGACTTTAGGTCAATTTTATTGAAGAACGTTTCTCCCTTGAGTTGGTCAAGAAGGTCATCAATCCTAGGAATCAGTAGAGGTTCTTGACTGTGATTTTGTTTAAGGCTCTATAATCAATGAAGAGTGTTTAAGTCACATCATTATTCTGCACTAGTACAATCGAGCTTTCACAAGGGGAGGATTTGGGCTTGATGTGCCCCTTTTGAAGAAGCTCTTGGATTTGACACCTAATTTCATCATTCTCCATCAGCAAGCATCGATAGACTAGTCCATTAGGTAGAGGCGTGTCGAGGGTCAGATAAATTGGATGCTTGACTTGGCAGTGTGTTGGTACCCATGTAGGTGAGGCGAAGATGTCTCTGTATTCTTCCACTATCTCATCCACTTGATTCTGTTGCAAAGAGAGACATTGTGTAGAGGCCATGGATGTGGCGACAACCTTCGGCTTACTGTGATCATGAATCACAAGGAATACGAACTTCCCTGTCTATGAAATGAACTTACTGAATTGCTTAGCAGAGATTAAAGAAATATAAGTAAGCGACGCTACCTCTGGGATCATGTACAATTGTCTACCCAAAGCAATAATCGCACTGTGGGGTCTAGAATCATACACAACATGACGCTTCCATAAATATGGTTGTCCTAAAAGAACATCAAAAACTTCAAGGGGAGCAATATCACATAGTACCTCATCTTTGAAAGGCTTGATGTCGTAGGGCAGACGACATTGTTGGCTGGCACAAAGATCTCTTCCTTAGCGAATCCAACCGATGGTGTAGGGTTGCAGGTGTGGTGTAATTGGAAGGTCCAACTGCTTGATGAGATCTGATGAAATCAGGTTCTTCTGACTAGCGCTTTCGACAATGAAATGAATCGGAGCCCCCTTGACCCGCATCTACGAGTGAAATAGGCATTCCCCTTCCTTTGGTTCCTCTGGTTCACTTGGCAAGAATTTGGTGGTAGCGACAGTGGCACTGGGTTCAACATCGATAATCTGCTTCCCTCCTTCAGGATTTGACTCATAATCAAAATCGACCTCTGACTCGGAAGCCTTCAGCTTGGCCATGAGGGATTGCTTGGAGCAACATTCTTTGGTGTTTTGCCAAGGAATTTTATGGTACTCACACCATTTTCTCGTGTCCTTCTTCATATTCTCATTTCCCTTCTTATGTTGCAGCTTCGACTGGTTGTCCTGAGGGAGACCCTCTCGACTTGGTCCCTTTTTTTGTGGGTTGGGGATGCCTTTTCCTTGCTTCATCTATGAGGGGTTTGCAGATCCAAACTCTCATCATTTCTGCTTAAATGTTTTCTCGATCTTGACAACGTATCTATAAGTTGTGCCCAATGAGGCAATGTCCAGGAACTCAGTTTCTGTTTGAATGTATCTATGAAAACGACCACGGTATTTGAGCATCAGATGACTCTCATAGTCTTTGATACCCAATTTGGTGTGTAGAGTATGGAAAATATTGGTTAAATCTGGTACTGTTTGGTCCCTTTCTTGACATACGGTGGTCCATCTGGTGTATTGGTCCTCGTAACTTCTAATAGGGTAGTATTGTTATTTAATGGCGTCTCGGAAAGAATCCCATGTAGGGGCCACCACAAACATTTTATATTCCTCCACGACCCTTTTCTCAGAGTAAGTATCCCACTAGTCTTTAACATGGGGAATTACAATGAGGAGTGCAAAAGTGATCGTTTCCCTATCAGAAAAATTGTGGACCGAAAAATATCCTTTGAGCAGATTCAACCATTTATCTACAACATCTGCATCTATCAATACTTCAAATAATGGAATATAAAAATTTACCTGTACCTTGAAGGGGGTTGCATGGTCACTTGATGAAGATGCTTCTCTTGTGGGTAGTCGTCGAAGGATATGCATGAAGTTGTCCATCATTTCGTTCCTTTGTCGTGCGAGGGATTCTTCGAGCAACATTTTAATAGGATCTCATGCTCCATCATCTTTCTTTTCATCCTCCATGGGTTTTTTTCGGGCTCAGCGCGGACGATATTGTAATGGATCGATTGGTTCGAGTCCCAACTTCTTTTACCCAGATATTTTTGGGGATTTGCACAAAGAAAAAAAATGAAGAGCAGACTGCTCTGATACCACTGATACAGATTTACGAGCGGAACAAACTGATTAACAGAATGAATACAATAAACATAGATATATGATGAATAACACAAATATCCAGTGAACAATATCTTCTATTAAATAATGAAATAGGATGAAACTGTAAAACTACATAACTGAAACACTTGCTCAAATGGTGGTAGCTATCTCTGAGAAGAGATGTGGCTTCTACGCACATCTTTTTGAGAGGAATGGATTATAATATATTACTCATGAATTCAAAAACACTATACATCCAAAAACCTAACCCTAGAAGGTGAAACGCCAAAATTCATGTGGGCCCTATAGGTAAGTTGGTGTAATTTGGTACCTCAACTTCCAAAGGTCGTAAATTTTGCATACAACCTCTGTTTTAGGCGTGTGATAGCTCGTTCGAAAGGTATTTCAGAGAAATACACATTCCTCCACCAAAATCTAACTTTGTCTATAGTTTTACTCTGACGAGACAAAAAAATGTTTAGGGCCCCAAAATGGCCCTAAAAGTACAACAAGATGTGCTGACATGAAAACATACAAAATAAGCCAGTTGGATTGGGAAAAATGCCACCCATATCCATCTGGAGGATGTTTGGGGCTTCAGACAGTCCCAGAAGTGTAGAACTCATAATTACAAAGCAGTACAGAAGAACGTGTTGAACAAAAAATGGAGAGAAGGAGGCAGCTGGAATAGGTGGGTGGCCACTAATATCCACCTGGATCACCCTTTTCCATATGATTTGCATAAATTTGACATCCTTTCTTGAAACTCTTCTTCAACTACATGGATGAAATTTCTCTAATAGATACAGGCCTTGGAATCCCTTTAACTTTTCTTGACTTCCCTTCCTTTTCAAGAAAGGTGAATTCCTTATTGTAGTAGTGTATGACATCATGATTATTTTTCAACCAATCCATAACAATAAAAAAGTCACATGAACCCAAAGATATGATGTTCAAATATAGCTTTGTGTCGAGTCCATTCATGTCCATTATACAATCCTTAACCAACTCACTAATCCTTCTCTTAGCTCTCGTGGCTAGTTGAACCAACCAATATTTCTCATGTTTATATCTTTTTAAATGAAATATTTCAAAAAGAATAGGATTTATGTAACTATGGCTAGCTCCATAATCAATTAAAATGGCTATGGGTTGGTTATCAATATTAGCTTCTACTTCAATCATGGGAGATTGGTACTTTTTTCTTGTCGTCTATCGCTGCATAAATCCTTGGCATGCTACTACCCATTTCCTCAACTGTATCATCCTCCTGAATATTATGGATAATTCTCATACTTTCTCCTTTGTGAGGGTAATACCTATACAAGTGGTCTCCCTCACATTCCCAACATATTATGGTTTGTTATCTTGGCATTTCCCCAAATGAATCTCTCATCTTGGGCTCATCATAATGTATCTTATCACTATAGAAAGAAGGTATCCCACTGATAAATATTTGAAATTTAACCTTCTTATCCTTTATGAATCCAACATACTTCAGTAATTCAAAGAACCTCCTCTCATACTCCTCCATTTTCATGCTTACAAGCCTGAGTTTAAATAAACTCTTTCATCTTCTTCAAATAATAATTCTTTGACAAGTGTTTCTACTAAAAATATCCCTTAAATTAACTCCATGAGATCCTCTTCTCATCAATGTTCTTAACCTACTTGAGCTGATCACACCACATGGTTTCTTTTCCTTGAAGGTGGTAGGCTACAGTTTAGGCTTCTACATTTGATGAGTAATCATGCAACTATAAATATTTCATCATTCCCAATAACTAGGATTCATCCTCTTCTCCCCTTCTATATTCTACATCAAAAGTTGGTGGCTTGAGCTTCTTGAGCTCTCCTTTCAAAATATCTCACTCAGACCTTCTCTTGTGATTTCTAATAGGGGACACACTTGGGATACTCTATGGCCCTAAACATGCATGTTATATTCTAGTCAATCGTCTAGGTGAATGATGTCTTATCACACTCCTTGATTTCCTATATTCTATGTGGACATCCCTCTTATCATGAGATCTACATGTTTCCAGAATCCCTATTGTCCTATCTTTGTAGCATATTCAAACTCTGTAGAAACGCCTCTTGAGCCCTCATCATCCTTTCATTGTTTT
>ML791595.1:220676-232462 GCA_009831015.1 Picea engelmannii
TAATGTCCCATGCTCAACTTCATATTTTTGAATAATATATGATTATATCATCCAAAAAATATATTACAAACTTGTCCAAATATTCCCTGAACCCTACATTCATCAGGAACATGAAGACAATTGGTGCATTTGATAGCCAAAATAACACAACCACAAACTCATAATGTCCATATCGTGTCCTGAATGTTGTCTTGTTGATATATTCTTCTTTTATTATCACTTGGCGATAGTCTGACTTCAATTGAATCTTGGAAAAAATTCTTTCACATTTCAACTGATCAAATAGGTCATCAATCCTTGGAAAGAGGTATTTTTTTTATGGTAATATTATTAAGATGTATGAAACCAATGCACGGCCTTAAGGTTCCATCCTTATTTTCCACAAAGAGCATTGAGGCACCCTATGGTGATACACTTGGGTGTATATACGACTTCTTCAAAATTTATTCAAGATGCATTTGCAATACCTTCAACTCTGACGTGCCCATCCTATAAGGATTCTTGGAAACTGGGGCAACTATTGGTACCAAATCAATGAAGAAACTAATGTCTCTATTTGGTGGAAACCTTGGTATCTCCCCAAATACATTCTCAAAATATTTCAATACCGGATGGTCTTCAACACTTGGAATTTTATCTTTGGCTCCCTATGATCCAAATTTAGGAGAGGAGTGAACCGATTAACAAACTGAATACAATAAATGCATAGATATGAAGAATAACAAAAATATCTAGTGAACAATATCTTCTATTAAATAATGAAATAGACTGAAACTATAAAACTGCAAAACTGAAACACTTGCTTGAATGGTGGTAGTTATCTCTGAGAAGAGATGTGGTTGCTACACGCATACGTCTGAGTAGAATGGATTACAATGAGGCTCCAGAGACATTTTTGATATTACTCATGAATTCCAAAACCCTATACATCCAAAAACCTAACCCTAGAAGGTGAAACGCCAAAAGTCATGTGGGCCCTATGGGTAAGTTGGTGTAATTTGGTACCTCAACTTCCAAGGGTTGCAATGTTTGCATACAAACTTCGTTTTAGGCTCGTGATAGATCCTTGGAAAAGTCTTTCAGAGAGATACAGATTTCAACATCAAAATATACCTCCATCTATAGTTTGACTGTGGTGAGCCAAAAAAACAATGTTAGGGCCCCAAAACAACTCTGGAAGTACAACAAGATGTGATGACATGAAAACATACAAAATAAGCCAGTTGGATTAGGCGAGAGGCCACTTGTATCCACCTGGATGATGTGTGGGGCTTCATAAAACCCTAGAAGTGTAGAAACCATAATTAAAAATTAGTATAGAAGAACATGCTGAATAAAAAACAGACACAAGGAGCTCATTGGAATAGGTGGGTGGCCACCAATATCCACCTAGATGATTCCTCCCCCCTTAGGAAGAAATGGTCTCTATTGCATTGAGTTCCTCCATCAGGCGAGGAAACTTCTTTTAGATTTGGCCCCGGGTGAGCCACTTGCCTTGGTGTAGGAGTTACCTTAACAACCTGATAAGGTTTGATCCGTTGTTGGAATGTTCCCTTGACCTGTGTGTCCACTATCTGATCAATGGATGTCTGTTCCATGCAGTCAGGGTTGAGCTCTGTTGGCGTCATTTTTTATGCGATCTCGAAGGTGTCTAATAATGGGGGAAAATATGGTCGAAGGAGGTCCACATTGAATATTGGATGCAGACTAAGGAAGGGTGGAGTGTTGAGCTCAAAAGAATTGCTACCCATAGCCTTGCTGATAGTGTAAGGCCCATGACGAAGTGGGCAAAGCTTCTGATGGGGCCCGTTGAGACGCTCCTTCTGCAAATGTAACCAGACTTTGTCGCCAACCAAAAACTAGTGTGGTACCATGTGTTGATCATGACGCTGCTTGTACTTAGCATTGGATTTCTGCAAAATATCCTCAACCTATTGGTGGATGTGTTGAATCCGCTCAATGAATCTGGTGGCTTTGTCGATCGTTGATTGATTAGGGGAAGATTTTGTCTATGTGGTAGCAAGAGGAAGTGCAACATCAATGGGTCTCAAGGTTTGGAATCCCAAACCCACCTGAAATGGGCTATGGCCAGTGGAACTACGGAGAGCCCTGTTGTAATTGTTTTGGACATATGGGAGACTCTCATCCCATGTATGTGGATGCTTAGAATTGTACATGCGCAGGATGTGCACAATAATTTCATTGACGACCTATGTTTGTCCATCGGTTTGGGGGTGGAAAGCAGTGGATTTTGTGAGTTTGGTGTCCAACAAAGACTAGAGAATTGACCAAAAGGTGTTGAGGAATATATTGTCTCGGTTGGAGATGATGGTTTGTGGTATCCAAAAGTCGACCCACACTCGTTCGAAGAAGATATTAGCAGTATCTGTCATTGTGACATTCTTCTTACAGGCTCTAAGGATGGCCATCTTTGAAAACCAATCAATGACCAAAAACACATAGTCATTTCCTTTCTTGGTGGATGACAAGCCAGACATGTAATCCATTGAGATGGATTCACAAGGCTTCTCGGGAATAGGAAGAGGGATGTATAAGCCTTGCTTCTTGATGGTTGGCTTGGCAATGGAACATGCAGTGCAAGATCTGATATAATTACTGACGTCTTGTCGAAGTTTTGGCCAATAAAATTGTTTCTGAAGAACAACCAAAGTTTTCTCCATGCCAAAATGTCCTGCCACCCGACTGTAGTGAGATTCCTAAGTCATCTTTGTACGCTCACTTGTAGGAACACATAGATCATCCAGGTGGAATAAGAGTTTGTCCTGAATGTAAAAATTAGTGACAGTTTCTCATGTACCCAAGAGTTGATAGGTGGTGGCAAAGTACGGATATTGCTGATAAATTTGGGGCCACTCAGATGCTTCATGTCCGTAGGAATGGAGCACAGTGGTGAGTGAAGCCATAGGTGGACGACTAAGGGAGTCAGCGACATGATTGGATATACATGTCTTATACTTGATGTTGAAATGGAATTTTTGTAGGTAGGTGGACCACTTCTGATGGTGTTCGTTCTACAATTTCCCATGTGTATTTATGAACTGCAGAGGCTTGTGAACAGTGTGTATGATCGTTTCTTTCCCCAAAATGTAATGTTTCCATTGATCACAAGATTGTACAATGGGATACATTTCCTTGTCATAGGTGTGGTATTTCCGGACAGTATCAAAGAATGTCTCACTATGGTATGCAACTGGATGCCCATGCCAAGTGAGACCTATGCCCACAACATAGTTAGATGCATCAATCTCAATCTCGAATGGTTGTTGCATATCGGGCAAGGAGAGTACTGGAGCTGAGCACAAGTGATGATGCATATCATTGAATGATCATTGTTGCTTCTTCCCCCACATGAACTTGGCCCTACCACCTCCCTTGGTCACCTGGATGAGGGCCCATGCAATATGGTAGAATCCCAACACTAACCGTCAGTAGAAGTTGGCTAGTCCCAAAAAACTCTGAAGCTCGGTCAGTGTGGTCGGGGCTAGCCAGTCACGAATAACTTGGATCTTAGCTATATCAACATGTACCCAATGCTCATAAAAAATGTAGCCCAAGTATTGGACCCTGTTCATTCCAAAAGAGCATTTTTCCAAGTTGGAATAAAGCTTGTGCTGCTGCAGAGTGCTCAAAACCTATTGAATATGTCGCATGTGCTCCTCCCACATTCTATTGAATATGAGGATGTCATCCAAATATACTACCACAAAGGAGTTGGTGATGGATATCAATACATCATCCATCAACCTCATAAAAGTGGTTGGTGCATTTGTTAAGCCAAAGGGCATGACTAGCCATTCGTAGATACCTTCTTTAGACTTGAAGGTTGTCTTCCATACATCATTTGGTTCGATGGGAACCTGGTGGTAGCCAGACTTTAGGTCAATTTTATTGAAGAACGTTTCTCCCTTGAGTTGGTCAAGAAGGTCATCAATCCTAGGAATCAGTAGAGGTTCTTGACTGTGATTTTGTTTAAGGCTCTATAATCAATGAAGAGTGTTTAAGTCACATCATTATTCTGCACTAGTACAATCGAGCTTTCACAAGGGGAGGATTTGGGCTTGATGTGCCCCTTTTGAAGAAGCTCTTGGATTTGACACCTAATTTCATCATTCTCCATCAGCAAGCATCGATAGACTAGTCCATTAGGTAGAGGCGTGTCGAGGGTCAGATAAATTGGATGCTTGACTTGGCAGTGTGTTGGTACCCATGTAGGTGAGGCGAAGATGTCTCTGTATTCTTCCACTATCTCATCCACTTGATTCTGTTGCAAAGAGAGACATTGTGTAGAGGCCATGGATGTGGCGACAACCTTCGGCTTACTGTGATCATGAATCACAAGGAATACGAACTTCCCTGTCTATGAAATGAACTTACTGAATTGCTTAGCAGAGATTAAAGAAATATAAGTAAGCGACGCTACCTCTGGGATCATGTACAATTGTCTACCCAAAGCAATAATCGCACTGTGGGGTCTAGAATCATACACAACATGACGCTTCCATAAATATGGTTGTCCTAAAAGAACATCAAAAACTTCAAGGGGAGCAATATCACATAGTACCTCATCTTTGAAAGGCTTGATGTCGTAGGGCAGACGACATTGTTGGCTGGCACAAAGATCTCTTCCTTAGCGAATCCAACCGATGGTGTAGGGTTGCAGGTGTGGTGTAATTGGAAGGTCCAACTGCTTGATGAGATCTGATGAAATCAGGTTCTTCTGACTAGCGCTTTCGACAATGAAATGAATCGGAGCCCCCTTGACCCGCATCTACGAGTGAAATAGGCATTCCCCTTCCTTTGGTTCCTCTGGTTCACTTGGCAAGAATTTGGTGGTAGCGACAGTGGCACTGGGTTCAACATCGATAATCTGCTTCCCTCCTTCAGGATTTGACTCATAATCAAAATCGACCTCTGACTCGGAAGCCTTCAGCTTGGCCATGAGGGATTGCTTGGAGCAACATTCTTTGGTGTTTTGCCAAGGAATTTTATGGTACTCACACCATTTTCTCGTGTCCTTCTTCATATTCTCATTTCCCTTCTTATGTTGCAGCTTCGACTGGTTGTCCTGAGGGAGACCCTCTCGACTTGGTCCCTTTTTTTGTGGGTTGGGGATGCCTTTTCCTTGCTTCATCTATGAGGGGTTTGCAGATCCAAACTCTCATCATTTCTGCTTAAATGTTTTCTCGATCTTGACAACGTATCTATAAGTTGTGCCCAATGAGGCAATGTCCAGGAACTCAGTTTCTGTTTGAATGTATCTATGAAAACGACCACGGTATTTGAGCATCAGATGACTCTCATAGTCTTTGATACCCAATTTGGTGTGTAGAGTATGGAAAATATTGGTTAAATCTGGTACTGTTTGGTCCCTTTCTTGACATACGGTGGTCCATCTGGTGTATTGGTCCTCGTAACTTCTAATAGGGTAGTATTGTTATTTAATGGCGTCTCGGAAAGAATCCCATGTAGGGGCCACCACAAACATTTTATATTCCTCCACGACCCTTTTCTCAGAGTAAGTATCCCACTAGTCTTTAACATGGGGAATTACAATGAGGAGTGCAAAAGTGATCGTTTCCCTATCAGAAAAATTGTGGACCGAAAAATATCCTTTGAGCAGATTCAACCATTTATCTACAACATCTGCATCTATCAATACTTCAAATAATGGAATATAAAAATTTACCTGTACCTTGAAGGGGGTTGCATGGTCACTTGATGAAGATGCTTCTCTTGTGGGTAGTCGTCGAAGGATATGCATGAAGTTGTCCATCATTTCGTTCCTTTGTCGTGCGAGGGATTCTTCGAGCAACATTTTAATAGGATCTCATGCTCCATCATCTTTCTTTTCATCCTCCATGGGTTTTTTTCGGGCTCAGCGCGGACGATATTGTAATGGATCGATTGGTTCGAGTCCCAACTTCTTTTACCCAGATATTTTTGGGGATTTGCACAAAGAAAAAAAATGAAGAGCAGACTGCTCTGATACCACTGATACAGATTTACGAGCGGAACAAACTGATTAACAGAATGAATACAATAAACATAGATATATGATGAATAACACAAATATCCAGTGAACAATATCTTCTATTAAATAATGAAATAGGATGAAACTGTAAAACTACATAACTGAAACACTTGCTCAAATGGTGGTAGCTATCTCTGAGAAGAGATGTGGCTTCTACGCACATCTTTTTGAGAGGAATGGATTATAATATATTACTCATGAATTCAAAAACACTATACATCCAAAAACCTAACCCTAGAAGGTGAAACGCCAAAATTCATGTGGGCCCTATAGGTAAGTTGGTGTAATTTGGTACCTCAACTTCCAAAGGTCGTAAATTTTGCATACAACCTCTGTTTTAGGCGTGTGATAGCTCGTTCGAAAGGTATTTCAGAGAAATACACATTCCTCCACCAAAATCTAACTTTGTCTATAGTTTTACTCTGACGAGACAAAAAAATGTTTAGGGCCCCAAAATGGCCCTAAAAGTACAACAAGATGTGCTGACATGAAAACATACAAAATAAGCCAGTTGGATTGGGAAAAATGCCACCCATATCCATCTGGAGGATGTTTGGGGCTTCAGACAGTCCCAGAAGTGTAGAACTCATAATTACAAAGCAGTACAGAAGAACGTGTTGAACAAAAAATGGAGAGAAGGAGGCAGCTGGAATAGGTGGGTGGCCACTAATATCCACCTGGATCACCCTTTTCCATATGATTTGCATAAATTTGACATCCTTTCTTGAAACTCTTCTTCAACTACATGGATGAAATTTCTCTAATAGATACAGGCCTTGGAATCCCTTTAACTTTTCTTGACTTCCCTTCCTTTTCAAGAAAGGTGAATTCCTTATTGTAGTAGTGTATGACATCATGATTATTTTTCAACCAATCCATAACAATAAAAAAGTCACATGAACCCAAAGATATGATGTTCAAATATAGCTTTGTGTCGAGTCCATTCATGTCCATTATACAATCCTTAACCAACTCACTAATCCTTCTCTTAGCTCTCGTGGCTAGTTGAACCAACCAATATTTCTCATGTTTATATCTTTTTAAATGAAATATTTCAAAAAGAATAGGATTTATGTAACTATGGCTAGCTCCATAATCAATTAAAATGGCTATGGGTTGGTTATCAATATTAGCTTCTACTTCAATCATGGGAGATTGGTACTTTTTTCTTGTCGTCTATCGCTGCATAAATCCTTGGCATGCTACTACCCATTTCCTCAACTGTATCATCCTCCTGAATATTATGGATAATTCTCATACTTTCTCCTTTGTGAGGGTAATACCTATACAAGTGGTCTCCCTCACATTCCCAACATATTATGGTTTGTTATCTTGGCATTTCCCCAAATGAATCTCTCATCTTGGGCTCATCATAATGTATCTTATCACTATAGAAAGAAGGTATCCCACTGATAAATATTTGAAATTTAACCTTCTTATCCTTTATGAATCCAACATACTTCAGTAATTCAAAGAACCTCCTCTCATACTCCTCCATTTTCATGCTTACAAGCCTGAGTTTAAATAAACTCTTTCATCTTCTTCAAATAATAATTCTTTGACAAGTGTTTCTACTAAAAATATCCCTTAAATTAACTCCATGAGATCCTCTTCTCATCAATGTTCTTAACCTACTTGAGCTGATCACACCACATGGTTTCTTTTCCTTGAAGGTGGTAGGCTACAGTTTAGGCTTCTACATTTGATGAGTAATCATGCAACTATAAATATTTCATCATTCCCAATAACTAGGATTCATCCTCTTCTCCCCTTCTATATTCTACATCAAAAGTTGGTGGCTTGAGCTTCTTGAGCTCTCCTTTCAAAATATCTCACTCAGACCTTCTCTTGTGATTTCTAATAGGGGACACACTTGGGATACTCTATGGCCCTAAACATGCATGTTATATTCTAGTCAATCGTCTAGGTGAATGATGTCTTATCACACTCCTTGATTTCCTATATTCTATGTGGACATCCCTCTTATCATGAGATCTACATGTTTCCAGAATCCCTATTGTCCTATCTTTGTAGCATATTCAAACTCTGTAGAAACGCCTCTTGAGCCCTCATCATCCTTTCATTGTTTTCCTTATAGCTCTGCACTTCTCTCTGCAATCTTCTCATAGTTTCATCCATCTCCACAAGATGTAGCCTACTCCTTCTTCCATTGGACTCAGTCTCTACATTTCCCATGTTGACATGTAGACCTTTGGACTCTTCCTCATGGTTGTAAGATCCTTGGGCATCCTCCATATCTCTAGTTCTCATATAGGAACTAGAATTGTTTTCATGTATCTCTAATTCTGTAAGAAATGTGCATGTAACAATTATTGTTAGAATCATGCATATTGTAAAATATTTCATTAATTAGATCACAAGTCATTCTTCATCTAAATTTATGAGGTATGGATGCATTGGAATATGATTCTAATTATTAAGATACATTCTCCTCTAAATCAGTTTTCCAACTACTGTATACGTGCCTCATTGCAAGTTCTGAGCTAGAAGTTGCATTCTTCTAAAGTTTCCAATTTCTACTCATTTTTTCTCTATCCTTGCTGAAGAAATTGTGCTAAGGGGCTACCTTTTTCCCTTATAATAGAAAAATGATCAAGAAAAAAAAAGTTATTAGGAACATATAACATCTATGATTGGGAATACACGACAATATTTAGATTTGAAATCTGATGCTCCAACCAAATTATGTATTAATATGTTATTGACAACTTTGCACTTTTGCACTTTTTCCAGACTTGGAATTTTTAACCAAACTTGGCTATCTCCCAAACATACAAGAACTTAGAAAAACTACTTCAAGACAAATTTGTAGGACAATTGTACATTAAACAAACTTTTCTAAATTGGTAATATTAGGTTCCTTTTTCTCCTCTGAAGTTTCCAAAAACCCCTTAAACGTACTCAAGAATAGTGGATTTTGCACTTTTTCAGTATCCCCACACCAACCCTTTTGAATTTTGTCAGGAGCCCAAATGGGTATCTCCATGCCTAGTTTTTGAGATATCAATCAAAATTTCACCTTTATCTAAGCCTTGGTTACTGATCTAGACCCAGATCATTAAAAAAACATTAATAAACAATTTTTAGAAAATTTAATTACAATTAATCAATGGCTCTCACTAGAATTCTTGTAGCCCTAGTCATTGCAGACACGCCCAAAAAAATTCATTTGATTATGAGTTGAAACGCTCACGTTCCAGCCAAAACAATTTTTTGGCTCAATTTTTTTTTTTTGTAAATTTTCTATTTTTGCTGACATGGTTGCTAATATGGCATTATAGGTCTACATGGCACCCCTTCATTAATCATCCCCAAATAATATTTCAGCTGACATCAAAATTGATTAACGCCATTGTTATTGATAGAAATATGGATTCATTTTTTCATTAAATAAGGGGCTTAATATGCATTCGAGATTCCCATATATTCGGATCATCTAAATTTTGTTGGCCGTTTTAATGAAAATTTTTAGAAATCCCAGATTTCTAGATTCTAGGATGGTCATGGTTCCAACATGTGTCAATGTTCTACACCTTTATCTGGCCTTTCAATAAAAGTTCACTCAAAGAAAGTTTTTGGATTTCCAGATGGTTACAGTTCCACTTCCTAGTTTTTTGCATCCAACATCCATCTTTTCCATAAAACGTACTTCAATACCTTCTCTGATTTCTGGGTTCGGGAATGGTCATAATTCCTTTTCCTGGTTCCACCATCCATCCTTCGACTTTTCCAAAAAAACTTTGTCCTGCGGTTACAATGTCCTCAAAAGTAACTATGATTTTCAAGTGTTTGGCTTTTCATATTCTTGTAAATGCTTACGAAATGTTTATTTAAATGGAAAACATAACTTGTAAACCTTGTTTTTCTTCGCCGGTTTACAGCAAGCAAGCAATAAAAGATAACTTACCCCATATGCTTGCTTGCTGTCGGCAATTTACTGTGTTTAACTTACCCCATATGCTTGCTTGCTGTCGGCAATTTACTGTGTTATTTTTTCTCTGTCCATTAATTCATTGGTTGCAAGCTGAAGTACAACACTCATTTTCTCTGTCCATTAATTCAATGGTTGCAGGCCGAAATACAACACTCGATTGACAGAAAGTTGAAGGCTAAGAAAGGCGGGCTGTTAACCGTTCAAAAAACAACGACGGTGATGATGTCAAGGAATAATACTGTAGAATTCAATGAAGGATGAGATATTGTTCAGAAGGGCATTCTAAAATTGACAGAGATTCTGGAATCCGATTTAAAAGATGAGTTTTCTGTATTGGAGTACATAAACATTTATACAACTGTATACAAAATGTGCACCCAAAGCTCTCCTCATTGCTACGCAGAACAGCTCTATGATAAGTACAGGGATTCGTTGAAAGAATACATTGATCTCACAGTATTACCAGCTTTAGGGAAAGTACATCATGAGTTCATGTTGAGAGAACTGGTCAAATTTGGGGTAAATTACAATGTGATTCATGTCAAATATGTTCTCTTATTTAGATATTTACTTCGTGGGTAGAAGGTCCCTCTCTTCGCTAATAGAAGTTGGAGTGATGTGTTTCCAAGACCTGGTCTATAATGGTATTCAGATCAATGTGAAGAATGTGGTGACTGAGCTGATTAATCGAGAGCGCGAGGGAGAACAAATTGATGGCGATTTGTTGAGAAACGTTCTGAACATTTTTATAGAGATTGGTATGGATTTCTACAAGAACGAATTTGAAGCTCCCATGTTGGAAGATACTGGAGCTTACTACTCTAGAAAGGCTGCTTTATGGATTTCAGAGTATTCTTGTCAAAACTATATACTAAAAGCTGAAGATTGTGTCAGACATGAGAGAGAGACAGTTGTTCAATATTTGCACTCTAGCACCGAGCAGAAGTTATTAGAGAAAGTACAAAATGAAATCCTCTCCCGTTATCAAACTCAACTTTTGGGAAATGAGTATTCTGGCTGCCATGCTTTGCTTACGGACGAGAAAAAAGACGATCTTTCAAGGATGTACAGGCCGTTTTGTACAATACCTAAAGGTTTGAAACAGGTTGCAAATTTTTTTAAACAGCATGTAACCAGCCAAGGAATAACATTATTTAAATGTATGGAAGATGCTGTAAACAATAATGCAGACAGAAGTGATATAAAGGCCATTCAAGAACATGAATTTGTGGAAAAGATTATTGAACTGCATGATAAGTGTATGGACTACGTTGGGGATGCATTTCAAGGAAGTAGTGTTTTTTATAAATCCTTGAGGGAAGCATTTGAAGTAATATGCGACAGAAGAGTTGAAGAAAAAACAAGTGCAGAGTTGCTGGCTACATTTTGTGACAACGTGCTTAAAAAGAGTGGGATTGTAAAAATAAGAGATGATCATATTGAGAGTATTCTTGAAAAGGCAGCAAACCTTCTTCAGTATGTCAGTGATAGAGATTTATTCGGTGAATTTTACAGGAAAAAACTTGCTCGCAGACTACTATTCCACAAAAGTGCAAATGACAGTCATGAACAAACCATATTGACAAAGTTAAAGCATCGTTATGGTTCCCAGCTTACGTCAAAGATGGAGGGCATTCTTAATGATTTCAGAGTAGCAAGGGGGACTCAAGTTGACTTCAAAACATATCTTGATGATAATTCAAATATGCATCCTGGATTAGAGTTGACTGTTACAGTATTAACTAACGGATTCTGGCCAACCTACAAGTCCTTCGAACT
>ML791595.1:257670-267678 GCA_009831015.1 Picea engelmannii
TTCATCTTCTTATAATAATAATTCTCTAAAAATTGATTCTACTAGAAATATCCCTTAAATTAACTCCATGAGATCATCTTCTCATCAATGTTCTTAACCTACTTGAGTTGATCCCGCCACATGGTTGATTTTCCTTGAAGGTGGTAGGCTACAATTTTCGTTTCTACATTTTATGAGTAATCATGCAACTATAAATATTTGCTCATTCCCAACAACTAGGATTCATCCTCTTCTCCCCTTCTATATTCTACATCAAAAGTTGGTGGCTTGAGCTTACTGAGCTCTCCTTTCAAAATATCTCACTTGGGCCTTCTCCTTTGCTTTCTAATAGGGGACACACTTAGGATACTCTATGGCCCTGAACATGCATGTTCTCTTCTAGTCGATTGTCTTGGTGAATGATGTCTTATCACACTCCTTGATTTCCTATATTTTGTGTTATCATCCCTCGTATCATGAGATCTACATGTTGCCAAAATCCCTATTGGCCTATCTTTGTAGCATATCCAGACTTTGTAGAAATTCCTCTTGAACCGTCATCATCATTTCATTGTTTTCCCTATAGCTTTGCACTTCTCTCTTAAATCTTCTCATAGTTTCATCCATCTCCACAAGATCCACCCTACTCCTTCCATTAGACGCAGTCTCTACATTTCTCATGTTGACATGTAGACACCTAGACTCTTCTTCATGGTTGTAAGATCCTTGGGCATCCTCCATATCTCTAGTTCTGATATAGGAACCAAAATTTCTTTCATGTATTTCTAATTCTGTAAGAAATGTGCATATAACAATTATTGTTAGAATCATGCGTATTGTAAAATATTCCATTAATTAGGTTATAGGTCATTCTTCATCTAAATTTATGAGGTATGGATGCATTGGAATATAATTCTAATTATTTATATACATTCTCCTCTAAATCAATTATCCAAATAATGTACACGTGCCTCATTCCAAGTTCCGAGCTAAAAGTTGCATCCTTCTAAAATTTCCAATTTCTACTCATTTGTGTTATATCCTTGCTGATGAAATTCTGCTAAGGAGCTATCTTTTTCCCTCTATAATAGAAAACAAGTCAAGAAAAAAAACCTTTTTATTAGGAACATATAACATCTATGATTGGGAATACACAATAACATTCAGATTTGAAATCTGGTGCTCCAACCAAATTATGTATCAATATGGAATTGACAACTTTGCACTTTTTCACTTTTTCTAGAATTGAAATTTTTAACCAAACTTGGCTATCTCCCAAACATAGCATAGCTGAGAAAAACTACGTCAAGACAAATTTGTCTGAATTGATGTGTAGAACAATTTTACAGTATACAAAATTTTCTAAATTGGTGATATTGGGTTCCTTTTTCTGAAGTTTCCAAAAACCCCTTAAACGTGTTTGAGAATAGTGGATTTTGCAATCCCCACACCAACCCTTTTGAATTTTGTCAGGAGCCCAAATGGGTATCTCCATGCCTAGTTTTAGGGATATCAACGTGCTTGAGAATAGTGGATTTTGCAAGCCCCACACCAACCCTTTTGAATTTTGTCAGGAGCCCAAATGGGTATCTCCATGCCTAGTTTTAGGGATATCAATCAAAATTTCACCTTTATCTAAGCCCGGGTTACCGATCATTAAAAAACATTAATAAACATTTTTTTAGAAAATTTAAGTACAATTAGTGAGTGGCGCTCACTGGAATTCTTGTAGCCCTCGTCATTGCAAACACACCCCAAAATTTTTATTTGATTATGAGTTAAAACCCTCATGTTCTAGCAAAAACAAGTTTTTGGCCCCAATTTTTTTTGTAAATTTTCTATTTTTGCTGACGTGGTTGCTAATGTCGCATTATAGGTCCATATGGCACCCCTGTTGGCATTTTTATGGAGATTGGCATGGATTTCTACAAGAATGACTTTGAAGCTCCCATGTTGGAAGATATTGGAGCTTACTACTCTAGAAAGGCTGCCTTATGGATTTTAGAGGATTCTTGTCAAAACTATATACTAAAAGCTGAAGAATGTTTCAGACATGAGCGAGAGAGAGTTACTCATTATTTGCACTCTAGCACCAAGCAGAAGTTATTAGAGAAAGTACAAAATGAAATCCTCTCCCGTTATCAAACTCAACTTTTGGGAAATGAGTATTCTGGCTGCCATGCTTTGCTTACAGACGAGAAGAAAGACGATCTTTCAAGGATGTACAGGCTGTTTTGTACAATGCCTAAAGGTTTGAAACAGGTTGCAAATATTTTTAAACAGAATGTAACCAGCCAAGGAATAAGATTATTTAAATGTGTGGAAGATGTTGTAAACAATTTGCAGACAGAAGTGATATAAAGGCCATTCAAGAACATGAATTTGTGGAAAATATTATTGAACTGCATGATAAGTGTATGGACTACGTTGTGGATGCATTTCAAGGAAGTAGTATTTTTTATAAATCCTTGAGGGAAGCATTTGAAGTAATATGCGACAGAAGAGTTGAAGAAAGCACAAGTGCAGAGTTGCTGGCTACATTTTGTGACAACGTGCTTAAAAAGAGTGGCATTGTAAAAATAAGCGAGGATCATATTGAGAGTATTCTTGAAAAGGCAGCAAACCTTCTTGAGTATGTCAGCGATAGAGATTTATTCGGTGAATTTTACAGGAAAAAACTTGCTCGCAGATTACTATTCCACAAAAGTGCAACTGACAGTCATGAACAAACCATATTGTCAAAGTTAAAGCATCAATATGGTTCCCAACTTACCTCAAAGATGGAGGTCATGCTTAATGATTTCAGAGTAGCAAGGGGGACTCAACTTGACTTCAAAACATATCTTGATGATAATTCAAATATGCATCCTGGATTAGAGTTGACTGTTACAGTATTAACTAACGGATTCTGGCCAACCTACAAGATTAATCATTTTACCACCTGGATAGCGACGGATCGGTGGCCGTCTTGACTCTTGAAGACTCGAAGATTTAATTACTCTAAATGGTGGCCGCCTTAACCATTCAAGGCAATCGAATTTTAACACTGCCTTGATTAAAATCCTTTAGAAGATCGAAGGGGCAATTTTCTGTGCTTAAATACCAGAGTCTAATTTGTAATCAGATATGTTGAAAACATTTTTGAATCAAATTGGTTACTTTGTATTTGGAGCTCTGCTTGAGTTTATATTTTACTGAGTTTGTAAACTCATTTTATCTCTCGATAAAAATTCTTTTTTGAACAAACGCAGTAATTTCTTGTTTTTACCGATTGGGAATCCAGTTTTACATTTATCCCGAGATTATTTGTTGGAGCGTATATGATTTGGAAAATCATTTTAATTAAAAGTTTGTTATTTTGCATTTCGGAGTTCACTTATTAAAAGTGCGTAAAGTTCCTTTGCTTTACCAAACACCGAAACCCCAAATTGTTGGGCCCACACCCTATTTGCATTTCGTGATTAGGTAGTCACCGTGTCATTTTGTTTTGTGTGTCAGGTGTTAGCGAACCCCGAACTCCACTCTGCCTGGCCCCACAATTTAATCGCATTTCACGATTTCGGCAATCAGCGCGTGTTATGTTTATGTGTTCGGCATTTGTAATCGTTGAAACCTAAATGTTGATTGACCTCCGTTTTTTACATTTTGTATCAGAACCTGCAGTTTATCCAGAAATTGCTTAGTTCATTGCAGATTATTCCTGTTACTGCCAAATTTTATTCTCTTTTATCTCTGCGTGAAGGTTTATTTAAGTTTTGTCAATTTTTATAAATGGTTGTGTCTGGTAGTAGTTCTTCTCAGATTCAGGTTCATGTTCTGAGCGAGAAGTCATATTATTCTTGGTACATTCGAATGAGGTTGATTCTACGTTCTCAGGATTTGTGGACTTATGTTATTGATGGCTATCCCGAGCCAGTTGATGCTGCAGCAGAATTGGCTCTGTTTAATGATGACTGTGTTTTACTGAAGGAAAACAGGAAGAAGGATAATAAAACTCTTGGATTAATCCAGCAAGGATTAAATAAATCCATTTTTATGAAGATTGCTAGTGCTGCATCTTCGAAGATGGTTTGGAACATTCTTGAAACCTGTTATCAAGGGGTGTCCAAGGTGAACACAGTCAAGTTGCATAACTTAAGAAGGGACTTCGAAAATCTAAAGATGAAGGATAATGAAAGTGTTGATACTTTCATGACTCAAGTGATGAGTGTTGTGAACCAGCTCAAGTAGTATGGAGATGATGTTGAGAATAAAAGAGTTATTGAGAAAGTGTTGAGAAGTTTGCTCAAGAAGTTTGATCCTGTTGTTGTTCCCATAGAGGAATTTAAAGATTTAAGTCTAATGCAAATTGATGAGTTAACTGGTTCTCATGTTGCTCATGAATCTAGGATATCTAGATATGAAGAAGGATCAATGGAGCATTCTTTCAAATCCCACCTGCATGTTACCAGAGGCAGAAGCAGAGGAAGGTTTCATACTCGTGGAAGAGGAGGTCGATTTTCTGGTCCAAGGGACAATAGAGCTGAATCAAAGTTTGAGCAAAAGTTCCAGCAGAATTCTCCTAATTTAAGAGGGAGCAACAACAAACCCTAGCAACAAGATAATCAGAGGTATGACAAAACTAAAGTACAATGTTATTATTGTAAGAAGTTTGGGAATTTTGCTAACAAATGTTGGAAGAAACAGGCAGATGCTGGAAATCAGTCTGCACATATTATAAATGAGTCTGAGGATCATCAAAATCCTTTGTTTTTGACCTGTAATGTCACTCAGGAATGTGCAAATGATATTTGGTTTTTGGATAGTGGTTGCAATAACCACATGAATGGTAATAAAAACTTATTTTCTTACATTGATATTAGTATTCAGTCTGAAGTCAAACTGGGAAATGACTGTAAGGTTACAGTCAATGATAAAGGTATAGTTCCAGTTTACACTAAGAACAATCAGAGAAGAAATATTGACGATGTTTACTTTGTTCCTGGTTTAAAATGCAATCTTATCAGTGTTGGACAGTAGTTGGAGAAAAAGTACAGAGTGTTCTTCAACAACAAGGTATGTACTATCTATGATAAATTACCCAGCAAACAGTTGATTGCAAGAGTAGAGATGACCAAGAATAGAATGTTTCCACTTGTTATGCGAAATGATTTGAGTGGTTCTTTGAATGCTTATAAAGTTGGAAGTTTAGATGAATCTTGGTTATGGTATTTGAGATATTGTTATTTACATTCTGGTGGCTTAGATTTGTTATAGAAGAAACAGATGGTGAAAGGGTTACCTTGTATTGAGCAACCTGCAAGCTCTTATGAGAGCTGCATACTTGGAAAACATCACAGAGAGAAATTTGTTTCAGGTGTTTCCTACCGAACAAAAGCTCCTTTGGAAATTGTCCACACAGATTTATGTGGACCTATGCAAACACCTTCTTTAACTGGTTGTGTTTATTTTATGACTTTCATTGATGATTTCAGTAGGAAGACTTGGTTGTATTTGTTGAAACAGAAGTTTGAAGCCTTTGATGTTTTTAAGAAATTTAAGTCTATGGTTGAAAATGAGAGTGGTCGAACCATTAAGATCCTCAGGTCTGACAGAGGAGGTGAGTATAAATTGAATGAATTCATTGAATTTAATGGTCTTCATGGAATTAAAAGGCAGTTTACTGCTCGATATTCTCCACAGCTTGAAAGGAAGAATCAGACCAGTATGGATATGGCTCGAAGCATGTTGAAAGAGAAGCATCTTTCAAATGAATATTGGGGATATGTGGTTCTTTGCTCTATTTTTATCTTGAATAGAAGTCCGACCAATACTTTGAGGGATCATGTACCTGAGGAAGCCTGGGATGGTAAGCCTTGTAATGTTTCTCATTTCATAATTTTTGGATGTGTTGCATTTGCACATGTACCTGTAGAAATGAGGAGGAAGTTGGATGACAGAAGTGAGAGATGTATTTTTGTTGGATACAGTGAAGAGTCTAGGGCATATAAACTCTACAATCCCATCACTCAGAAATATGTAATCAGCGGAGATGTTCAGTTTAAAGAAGATGAAGCATGGGATGGAAGTATTGACAAATCAATTTTAGAGGGAGTTGTGTTACCCTGTGAAGATGATGATGGAGTTGACCAGGCTGAAGAAGATGGACAGATGGTTCCACATGCACATACGCTTGCAGCAAGAAGTCCAACAAGGCTAGCACTAGATTTCAGCCCATCTCAATTTAGAACGCCAATAACTCATTAGCGTGGTGAGCCATCTGGATATGGTGGACATCAATCAGATTCACAGGTAAGTAGTGAATCAAATCCCACTTGAGCTTCATTAAGAAACAGATTTAAAGGATAGAAGACTAGAAGCTTAAGAGAATTGTATGATCAAAATGAAGAAATAGATCAGATTTCAAATTTTGCATTAATGGCATGTGATCCTGTAAGTTTTGATGAAGCTGCTAAAGAGGATGTCTGGATAAAAGAAATGGATGAGGAGATTGATTCCAATGAAATAAATCACACTTGGGATCTTGTTCATTTACCTGAAGGTAAGAACAATATTGGTGTTAAATGGGTTTATAAGACTAAGTTGAATGTAGATGGTCAAGTTGAAAAATACAAGGCAAGACTTGTAGCTCAGGGGTATAGTCAGCAACCCGATATTGATTACAATGAAACCTTTGCTCCTGTAGCAACGATTGACATAGTGAGGATGGTCTTAGCTATTGCAGCTCAGAATAGATGGATCATGCATCAGATGTACGTCAAGTCTGCATTCTTGAATGGATATTTGGAAGAAGAGATTTATGTAAGACAACCTCTGGGTTATGAGATTGATAAGCACAGAGATAAAGTTTATAAGTTGAGGAAAGCCTTGTATGGATTGAAGTAGGCATCCAGAGTTTGGTATAGCAGGATTGATGAATACCTGATCAGTGTTGGATTCAGTAGAAGTCTAAGTGAACCAACTCTGTATACAAAGTAGACCAGAAAGGTAAAATTTTGATTGTCTGCTTGTATGTTGATGACCTGATTTTTACTGGAGATCTATCTGTAGATGATTTTAAAAATTCGAATAAAACAGAGTTTGAGATGATTGATTTAGGTTTGATGAAACTTTTTCTTGGAATTGAAGTGGATCAATCTGATGATGTTATTTTCATTTGTCAAACTAACTATGCAAATGAAGTGCTGAAAAGGTTTAGAATGTTGAATTGCAAGCCAGCTACAACACCAATGGAAACTGGTATTAAACTGAGAAAGTATGAAGAAGGATCGTATGTTGATCCAACCCTGTATAAGAGGCTGGTTGGAAGCCTTATGTACTTAACAACAACTAGACCTGACATTATGTTTGCTGTGAGTTTGATTTCCATATTCATGGAGACTCTGAAGAGTACTCATTGGCAAGCAAGAAAGAGGATCCTGAGATATGTTGCTGGAACAACTAATTTTGGTATCCAATACACATCAAGCTTAAACTTTGGGCTGATCGGATATACTGATAGTGATTTTGCAGGTTCCATTGATGACAGGAAAATCACATCTAGGTATATTTTTAGTCTTGGATCTGGAGCAGTCGCATGAGCATCAAAGAAACAACCCATTGTGACTCTATCTTCCACTGAGGTAGAGTATGTTGCAACAACTACAGTTGTATGTCAAGCTGTATGGATGAGAAGGGTATTGAATGAACTCTTGCATGACCAGAACAATGCAACTCAAATTGTCTGTGACAATAAATCTACCATTGCACTGTCAAAGAATCATGTCTTTCACAAACAAAGTAAGCACATTGATACGAGGTATCATTTCATTCGTGAACTGATAAATGGCAAATAAATTTATGTTCAATTCTGCAGGTCTGAAGAACAATTCGTAGACATATTTACAAAGCCTTTGGGAAATTAACTGTTCAAAATCCATAGAAGAAACATTGGGGTCTGTAAGTTGTAATACATTGTTTACAAAAAATTTGTTTCACATGTTTTATTTTGTTTTTTGTTCTAAAATGATTAAGAGGGAGTATGTCAGAGATTAATCATTTCACCGCTTGGATAGTGGCGGATCGGTGGTCGTCTTGACTCTTCAAGACTCGAAGATTTAATTACTCTAAACAGTGGTCGCCTTAACCATTCAAGGCAACAGAATTTTAAGACCACCTTGATTAAAATCCTATAGAATACCGAAGGGGCAATTTTTTGTGTTTAAATACCATAGTCGAATTTGTAATCAGATATCTTGAAAACACTTTTGAATCAAATTGGTTACTTGTATTAGGAGCTTTGCTCTGCGTTTATATTTTACTGAGTTTATAAACTCATTTTATCTCTTGATAAAAAATCATTTTTGAACAAACGCAGTAATTTCTTTTTTTACCGATTGGGAATCTGGTTTTACATTTATCGCAAGATTATTTGTTGGAGCGTATATGATTTGGAAAATCATTTTAATTAAAAGTTTGTTATTTATCATTTTGGAGTTCACTTATTAAAAGTGCATGGAGTTCCTTTTCTTTACCAAACGCCGAAACCCGAAATTGTTGGGCCCACACCCTATTTTCATTTTGTGATTCGACAGTCTAGCCCCATAGTTTAATCACATTTCACGATTTTGGCAATCAGCCTGTTATGTTTATATGTTCGGCATTTGTAATCGCCGAAACCCGAATGCCGACTGACCTCCATTTTTTACAAGGAGGATGTTGTTCGACTATTGCAGTCACTTGTATGTGGAAAGTATAAAATTATTTTAAAAGAGTCGTCCACCCAAACAATAGAAAAAACTGATCATTTTGAATTCAATCCCGACTTCAAATGCAAATCTTTGAGGATTAAGATTCCACTTCCAGAAATTGATGAGAAGAAGAAAGTCGGGGAGGTTGTAGATGGTGATAGATGCGATTCCATCGATGCTGCAATAATTCGCACCATGAAGAGTAGAAAAGTGTTGAGAAGTCAAGAATTATCCAGCGAATGCATTCAACAACTGCAAGCGATATTCAGGCCAAAAGTGAACTTAATGCATAAGCGGATTGAAGATTTGATTTCAAGAGATTTCTTAGAACGGGACAAAGAAAATAGTAATATCATTCGATATTTAGCATAAGAAGTTGTTCGAACCATATTAGACTGCTCCTCGGATGATTTATCCATTCTCATTTATTTTTGTAACGAGCATGCTCCCGTCTTTCTAATTGATTTTAGACTATTGCATTGATGATATACCAAAGGAACATAAACTAAATGACATTTTTAGTTGGAATCATGTTGAAAGTTGTTTTAAGAAATTGTTGTTTTCGCCTTAATCCAGTCATATAAATTTGCTTGAAATTATTATTTTTTGTTGTTTAAAATGCATTTCTAAATGCAGAAATGGATCCAGCATGGTGAAAACCCATGGGGCACTAGGATTATACAAAAATAATCATTTAAATCTGGAGATCTAACAATTTCTTGTTGGATTGAAAATGCACATCTTAACTATTAATATATTAATTAGTATACACAAAAGTATTTTTTACTAAGCTATCTTTTACAGATGCTATCTCTTAAATCTCTAAATACTTTTCTTGTTAGTCTTCAATATGAATAGATTTGATATCTCAGTTCACATCCAAGTGAGGAGTGGCCAACTACATTATCTGTTTAATATCAACAACAAGTCACCCGTGAGCTGGGGCTAGGAATCCACAAGGCTAGGAATCCACAAGAGACAATGTCTCTTCATTGTCCACTCACAACCGAAATCACTCGGGCTTTCCATTTCCCTCCAAGGATCCAACACAAGTTCGCTAGAAATCCCTCTTTTTAGGGACTCCAAATATTTTAGTTGTAAGAAAAAACACACAACAACAAGATCATTACTGGTAGGGTAATTTATCTCACACAGTCTCACTCTAGGGTAATTTATCTCACACAGTCTCACTCTCATGCATTCTATAGCTCCAAAACAACCACTACACATGCCCACTATGGTTGCCTTCAAGCTTCCATGTTCTCCTTCCCCTTGTTGCCCAAAAAATGCTTGTAAAAAC